>CALSCQ010000908.1:0-13230 GCA_943704525.1 Pigoraptor vietnamica
GATCGGGGATACATTGCTGGATGTTACAGTCAGTGGCGTGTGTGGTCAAGCGCTTGGTATGCGTAGATACTGACGAACGCTGGGTCAGTCTGTGGCTGCTTCGCAAATATGGCCTCAGTAATCGCTGATTATCGCTTCCACCTTCTTCCCCCGTGACGCCTCGCTCCCCAAACATTTATACACATATACAGTGGAGAAAACCTGAGCACGCAACAGCTTGCGGACTGCTTCGCCGCGTCCGAGTGCAACGCGCAGCTGCTCGGCAAGCTCCCCGAGAAGGGCGGCGCCGCGGCGCTCAACGGGACAGTCCAGACACTCGAGGGGAAGGGTTACGCCGCGTCCTTCACGCGGCAAGTGGCCGTGCTGGCCAAGCGCAATGCGGTGCACACCGCGCGCCACCCCTTGCTGGCGACGCAGCAGCTCGTCGGCTACATTGTCGCTGCGCTCCTTATCGGCCTGCTCTTCTCGCAACTGCGCACGAGCAAGTTTGAGCAGCTCACCCTCGGCCTCTCGTTCATGTGCGATTGCACCAGCGTCTTCTCCTTCTTCAGCGTCCCTTTGTACCAGGGTGCGCTGCGCGTTCTATTGTTGTGTGGTGTTTGTGTTTGTGTGTGTGCTTACTGAGCGTAGCTAAGTCGATGGTTGCACAATGTGGGACTCACCACTCGTGCTTGTGGTGTTGTGGGTGTGCATGCTGAGCGTCGCATGTGTCTGCCGCTGTCTTGCGCACTCACGCCCAATCTCTTCACCGCATCAACAGCGGCGCGCCTGAACTTCAACCGCGAGCACTCGGCGGGCTTCTACTCTCCCCTCGCCTACTTCTTCGGCAACATTGCCGTGATGGCGCCCTTCATGTCGGCCATCGTCTCCCTCTACATGCTCATCATATCGAAAATCCAGGGGTGGGACGGCGACTTTGGGTTCGCCGTGCTCGTCGGCGTTCTCACGCTGCAGGTGTTTCTCGCACTGAACGAGCTCATCGGTGCGGCGCTGCGGTCGGTGGACGTCGCGCTCGGCTTTGCGGGCTTCATGAATTTGCTAGCGATGGTCTTTAGCGGGGTGGGTAGCATGTCCCTGTCGCGAGTTTGCTGGTGGAGTGAGACCCCATGCGGTTGAGCCGTTTGCGTCTTGCGTGTTCGTGCACATGCCCTCTTCTTAATGCCCTCTTTCGTGTTCGCGCAAATGCCCGCCTTTGTGACTGTCGGCCGTTCCTTTCGCAGGTCATGGCACTGGTGGGTCCCTTCGAGTCCTCGCTGCGGTTGAGAGCACCCGTTTGTCCGATGCGCTCGCCTAACCGTTTGGGCCTCCGCCTCTTTCAATTGCTGTGTCGCTGAACGTGCTCGCAACGAGGTCACTTCGCTGCTTGGCCCACTGCCCGCACTTTCAAAGCTTAACCACCACCCTTCCTCCCCCTTTCACAGTACCCCAACATCCCCGTGTACCTTCGCTTCCTGTACTGGATGACGCCGATGAGCTACGCCCAGTCGGCCATTCTCATCAACGAATTCAAAAACACGCCCGACGGACAGGCGTACCTTGACGTGTTCGGGTCTCCGCTGTGGCACCGCGGCGAGCTTCCGTGGGACGCCGTGTACGCGCTCGTCGGCTTTCTCATCCTCTTTAGGACGCTCTGTTACTGCGCGCTCCGCTTCTTGCAGAAGGAGGAGCGGTAGGCCGCGCGACGGTCGGAGCCTGCGATGTGGAAGCCGACACCAGAGTTGGTCGCGTCTCGTGTGCCGGCCGTGCGTTTGACTTCGTGGCGTCCGTGTTTGCGCTTTCCTTCGGTTTGTCTTTTTTTTTTTTCCTGAGCGGTTTGCGTGCGCTCTGTGGCACAGTCTCCTGTAGGAGGTGAGACTGCGCCGTCGCCTTTGTCTCGCGTGCGCGTTTCGGTTTGAGCTAAAGTTCCAAGGACATCTCGCGCCACACGTGAAATTATGCACAATTTTCTTCGGCGTCACGCAAATCGACACGCGCGGACAGACATACGCAGAGCACCCCGACACTGAGGCGCGTCAGAGCTTCGTCAAGTACGACGACACGTCGGGAGCCACTGGTTGCACGCGCCCTTCAAACTCGGCAATCTGTCCAAGGCACTCGTTGCGGCCCTCGTCCCACTCGTCCTCTCCGCCGTACTCGGATTCCTCGCGTGAACAGCAGCGAAAAGGGGCAGTCAAGGTGACAACAGCATGTGGCGCACTTTGGTGAGTGAAGTGCATGGGTCGATGCAATGTCAATACGAACGGCGTGTGAGATGTGCAGTACGTCAGAGTGTGCACACAAGCGCGTCGCTTGGTCAGCGCGCGGATATCATCCGGTTCGTACGGCACGTACTCGCTCAAGCACGAATTTCCGGCAATTCGGTTGTAAAGAGTGCCGACTTTTCTCTCCACCTACGCCCCGTGCACAGCGGATAAGCGAACATCACGTGCCGCAGCAAACGTCACTTGACACTGTGTGTGAACTCATACGCACACGCACAGAAATGTCGGACCAGGTCAAGGTGTGCGTCCATCGACTCCGCTACGCAGTCACACGACGAACGAGTTTACCGACCGCGCGGAGGGATACATACCTCGAGGCGCTTGTACTTCCGTCGTGTGAACGCATCCCTGTCCTTCTGCCGAAACTCGTTCTGTCACGTGAGGAGGCGCGTCAGCAAGTGCCGCGTAAGGTTCACAAGTGAGTACAACCCGCGCACCTTTTTTGCCTCCTCCGCTTCCTTGTCGGCCTCTGTTTGCGCCTCTACCTTTCGCCGGACGTCTTCCGCAGCTGAGAAATGCAAGCGACATGGCAGAGTAAGAGAGACCGGTAAGTGGACGGAGGCAGTCGAGACTATCGCACACGGAACCAACCTCTTTCCAGCTCCGGTCGCTTGGGCTCGTTGCGACCCTGCGCAAGCTCGATGGGGCTGCGGTGGTACGACAGCCAAGTCTTCGGTTGCGGGCCTGGAAATGGGCGGTGTGGTGTGCATACATGAGTGATGGGCCTGAGATTGAATGACACACAACACACGCACCACACAAAACCACACACACACGCACACACGCACACACACACACACGCACACACACGCAGCACACACACACACACACACACACACACACACACACACACACACACACACACACACAAGCACGGCACGAGATGGCTCACCCGTGGCAGGCGATGGGGCGCGTGGAAGCAGCTGGCTCGTGTCGTCCGAGTGGAGATTCAGCTTTTGGTGCGCCTGTGGAGAAGAGAGTGAGCTCAGTATAGGGGTTGAGCCCATCGACTCTGGGGTGAGAGAGAAGGGAAAATAAAGAGTTGTGGGCGAGAGTCATGGCAAACGCCAAGCAAGCGTGGATTGCGTTTGAGCTCATAGAAAACGAACGCACGCACTGGTAGAGCAAGGCACCACACACAATTCCATACGCAAAATTTCATAGTCAACAGACAGACACCCCCACACAAAACAAGGCCCTGGTATTGCTTTTGAGCTCACAGAAAACGAACGCACGCGGTGGTAGAGCAAGGCACCACACACAATTCCATACGCAAAATTCCATAGTCAACAGACCGACAGCCCCACACAAAACAAGGCCCTGGTATTGCTTTGGAGCTCACAGAAAACAAACGCACGCGGTGGTAGAGCAAGGCACCACACACAATTCCATACGCAAAATTCCATAGTCAATAGACCGACACCCCCACACAAAACAAGGCCTTTTGAGCTCACAGAAAACGAACGCACGCAGTGGTAGAACAAGGCACCACACTCAATTCTACACGCAAAATTCCATAGTCACCGCCACACAAAACAAGGCCCGGGTGCTCATTGAAAACGAGCGCACGCAGTGGTAGAGCAAGGCACCGCACACAATTCCATACGCAAAATTCCATAGTCAATAGACCGACACCCCCACACAAAACAAGGCCTTCTGAGCTCGTAGAAAACGAACGCACGCATTGGTAGAACAAGGCACCACTCTCAATTCCATACGCAAAATTCCATTAGTCAACACCCATGTCTGCTTTTCGAGAAACGGAGTGGGAGTGGTCGCACGGACCAGGAATGCACACGACGCAAAGCCATACACAGCGCGCACACAACAGCCCCACACCATGCTTGCGTGCAAGTGAGTGCCGAGTGTGCAAATGTCTGACTATGGCTCACCTCGAGGGCATTTCCATTGCGCGCATCGTATGCTTCCCTGTTGCAGCAGAAACAACGCGTAAGCAGCAGAACGACATAGACGCGCATGACAGCAAACGGAACCATTCGAACGCACCAAAACAAGCGAGCCTTGACAGCGGCGTCCGTGTCCGTGTGCTCCTCAAAGCTGATCGACTCGGCAATCGCCGTGTGCTGCAGTCAAAGTACTGAATGAGCTTTGCAAGACGCACTGCGACACACAATTACCCCTTGCGCACAGTGGCACCTGCACCCACCTCGATCACTCTATTCAGCGGCATTCTCCTTCCGCGCACGCCGCCGTCAAAGAGGTCGTGCCATGAATGAAAACTGGGAACAAGTTCGCAGTTTTGTCCCTGACGGCAGTTTGGGAACTGTCTTGCTTGGCAACGGATGTAACACAGGGTCACGTGCATGTTACTGAACTGTTACCGATTCTCTTGGCTCCGTAAGAGGTGGATGTTACAGTTCTAAAACTTGCTGCACCATACGTCACAGCGACTCTTTCTTCATTCATACACAGGGTCCCTTCAGCTCTTCTTCGCCTCCAGCGCCATTGCGGCGTCCTGCGTGATCTTGTGGAAGGACTGGCGGAAGCGCTGGCGTGTGAGGACGTTGACGAACAGGAACCGCATGAGCACCACCGAGAATGCAAAGTGCCCGGCAATCAGGGCGCCCGCAAGCACCGGCTGCGTCGGCAGCATCTCCATGAGCGTGTGGTCCATGTAGTGCGAGATCGGCGTGAACGGGGCGCCAGCGAGCACGACGCCCGCGCCGGTCGCAAGCCACTGCTGGCCCTTCGTGAGCTTGTACGGGCGCGGCAGGTGCAGGCGGCCGCCGATCCGGTGCAGCACCGTGAGGAGGTGGAAGTCCGTGTCCACGCGGCGCAGCGCCCACGCGAGGCGATATAGGTTGTCGGAGACGATCTTTGGCGAAGGCATGTGACCGAGTGCGCTGCGGAGGTTCTGCGTGTCGGCGATGATGTTGGGCGCGCGCAGCACCTGCGTCATCCTGAACGCCGCGTGGCCAAGCGACATGGTCAGCGCAATGTCGGGGTGGCCGAGGGCAAGGGGCACGAAGATGAGGCCCAGGGTGGCCGATGTCGCGCGCGCAATGGCGCCCTTCCGGTCCGATTGGATTTTGGCGACGAGCGTGCAGTAGAGCGACGTGAAGGGACCGATCGTGAGCAGCGCGAGCCGCGCCCAGTCAAACCCGTACCACAGCGGCATGGTGCTCGACAGCAGCACGATGCCCGCGTGCGCCGAGAGTCCCGCGTAACCGAGCGCGCTCGCCGGCGTCGGACCCTCCATGGAGCGCACGAACAAAGCGGCAAGCGGAAACTGGCTCGACTTGAATAGCGCAGCGAGGAGGAGGCCGCCCGCGACCGCTGCCGACGTCTCCGCACCGGGCGGGTGGTGCGCGGCGAACGCAGCAGCCGTGAGCATGGCAAAGTCGGCGACGCGGTACGCGGCGAACGCAAAGGTCGCGTTGTTGCGGACTGTCGGGCGGTCGTTGTAAGCGCCGATGAGGAACGTCGACGAGAACCCAAAGAGGCTCCACCCGGCGAGGGCCTGCGCGAGGTCCGGCGCCGTCGCGACCATGTTGAAGCCCAGGAGGAGACCGACGCTAAGGAATGAGATGCGCCCAAACATGTACTCGCCGTGAAGGTAGCGCCGTGAGAAGGCGAGCATAGGGAGCGCGAGGAGCGTCGCGGACGTTGCCACGAGCGACCCGTGCGGGTTCATGGCCTCGGCACCGTTGACGACGACGGGGACGGCGCACGAAGCAAGCATTCCGAGCGCCGCCGTCCAGTACGCAATGCCCTCGCGGCGCGCGACGGCCATGCCGTACTGTCGGTGCCGCTCAAAAAACGTCGCGTTGTGGTCGAGGAGCGGCGCCTCCTCGTTCACGGGGACGTACTCGCCGCGCATCTGGCGGTAGAGCTGGCCAGAGTCCGGGTCGCGCACAAAGAACCGGACCCACTCGTTGCGCACGAGCTCGCGGAGGTCCTTCCGGCGGGACAGCACGGCCTCGACGCGCTCGACAGGCGCATCGACGACGTAGAGGGCGCGGACGGGGATGTGCATCTCGGTCATCTGCGTGGGCAGCCCCGGGCGGAGGTCGCCGCTCGTCCCCTGCTGCACGCCAATGTTGCCGACGACATTCAGCGGGGCCTTCGTGCCGGCGCCGTGGTGGTCGACGTCGATGGTGGAGAAGAGGTACTCGAGGTTGATCCCGGAGCACACGATGAGCGCCGGCGCGAGCACGTGCTCGAGGTTCGTCCCGGCGGCGTCGTCAGAGTAGGGATCGTACGACGGGAGAAATGCGCGGCGGTCGAGGAAGAGCCCCTTGGTCAGCTTGCGACGGCCAATGACGACGGCTGCGTTCGTCGCGTGGTTCAGCTCGGGGCGCACTTCGGCGGCGTCCGTGCCGCGCCCGATCACGTGACGCAGCGCCTGTTCGGGCGTCCGGACGTCCTTGGCGAGGAGAAAGCGGTTGCAGCGCTCGAGCGCGTTGCGGCCGCGCGCGTTGTCGATGATCTGTCGGGCGGCGTCCCAGCGCGCCTGGTGCGAGGGGGGAAGGTTCTCGACGTCGTAAAATTCGATCGTGTCGGTGGTCGTGTTGTGGAGCCCCCCAACAAAGAAGGTGTCGTCGGGGATGACAATGTCGTGCGTGTCCCTCAGGTGCGCGCGCACGCTCGCGTCGTTCGCAAACCGGGCCAGCAGGCGCGCGTTGGGACCGCCCTCGCGGCCGCCGCACGCGCCGCAGTTGTACGCGGCTGCAAACGGGTTGTTCACGCTGATCGCGCCGTGCCCGAGCACGACGACGACGGGCGCAAAGCGGCGGTGCGTTCCAATGTCGCGGAACGTGCGCGCGAGCAGCGTGGCGGCCTGTTCGGGCGGGAAGGGAAGCTCAAAGTCCGTGTGAAGCGCCGGAAGGAACTTCTGCTGGATGGCCGTCTTGATGCGGTGGGGAGTCCTGGGCGAGAAGCCCATCAGGAGCAGGCGGGCGATCGAGACGGGGAAGAATCCGGACAGCGCGAGCGAACCGATCGGAGAAAACGACGCCTTCTCCCACGCCCACGCAATGCGCGCGGTGAAGCGGCGCCAGCGATTGTACGTCTCGAACTGCTCGTGCTCGGCCATTCGCTCCCTCTCGACGAGGACGGCGGTCGGGTTCTGTCCCTCGGGCGCGAGAATCATCTGGTCGCGACCGTCGATGGGCTGGTAGCGCACGGGGATGCCAAAGAAACCGGCGACGCCGAACGTCTCGATGGCCTCGGGGTCCGTCTGCTCGACGTGACGGCGCAGAGAGCACTCGCGGTCGTCGATGCACGTGTAGAGCTGCAGCTGCGGGCGCGGGCGGGGCACGTTCTTGGGGATCGGGTGCCCGTTGATCGCGCTGAGGACCGTCTTCTCAACCTGCTTCTCGAGGGCTTCGCGGCGCTCCGAGTCTTGGTCGATGAACGCGATGGCGCTCGCGTGCGGCACGGCTTCGTGGAGGGGCTGCGGACGCACCGTGGGCACCTCGCTCAGCCAGACCGCAAACGACATGTCGACGGGGTCCCAGCCGCGCTGCACTGCGAGCGCCTCGATGGACGACCGCGTGAGTATGGACTGGACGACGCAAAAGTCAAACAGGCGCACAGTCGTCTCCTGGGGCGCCTCCCCCGGGTGCGTCTCCATGCGGCGGAACATGCCGGCCCACCCGCGCAGCTCCAGCATGGTCGCACGCAGCGCGTTCTCCCAATCCTTGGGCGGAATGCCAAAGAACTCGAGGTTCTCCCGGAGGACAGCCTCGCCGACCGTGTGTGGGTTCGCGCCCTGCTCGAGGAGCGCGCGAATTCGCCGTGCGTCCGCGCGCGCGTGCCGCCGCCACGCAGCGAACCCGAGACCCTCCAGGTTGGCGAAGAAGTAGAGGAATCCCCTGTGGCGAAACTGCGGCGCCCACTTTGCCGCGCCGCGGTCGAGGAATGCCGAGCTGAGGTCGACAAGGGCCTCGTTCACGCGCTTGCGGGGGTCCACGTTCACGAGCGTAAGCATGCGCTCGCCCGGCGACATGTAAGACTCGAGGTGCTCGACGTGCTCGATGGCCTCGCGGAAGTCCATCGACTGCAAGTGCTCGAGGGGGTTGTGGTGCACGAAATTCTCCAGGATGCCCTGGTGGGGAAGGAGGTCCGCGGCCTGCTCGACGACGTACGCGACCGACAGAGGAGGGTCCGACGCACCGTGCGCGTGCGAATGGGACGCGTCTTGTTGTTTGTCTTCGTTCGCATGGGACGACGCGGGCACGACGGGAAGCGGCGAGACGGCGGCGGGCTTGACGGCGGGTGTGGCAGCGACAGCCTTGTTGTTGTGGGCATGGTGCGCGTGTCCGCAGTCAGGCACAGGGCACGCGGCCGTGTGTCGCATGGCGCCCGACGCGCCGAAAAACCGCGCGGGAGCAAGCGCGACGCGCCCTTGCGCCCGTGGGCCCTGGAGGAGAGAGCGGCATGTTGACGCTGCCCCTTTCCTCCGGGAGAGAGTTGCAAGCGAGGCAATGGGCGCCGTTGGCGGTTTGGCGAACACCGCGCTGACGAGCGGCAGCACAGCGCGCCGCAGGGATGGCGCAACGTTAAAGACGGGCATTTTGGTCTCAGAAGCGCTCAGAGACCGCGTGGCACCACGAAATCATTTCCCGATGGACGTCTGCATCCGCTGCTGCCTCTCGCAGCATTCGTCAACAACACTGCCGCACAATAAAATGGTACGCAAAACCCCTCTCTGTGTGTGCTCCCCACTGAGTCGCGTGGGTCGCGAAGGGGGCTTGGCGCTTTTCGGTGTTTGAATCCAACCACTCGCTGCGCTCACATGCGCGCGACGAGTACTCGTACACACACAAAGATGGCAATCGAGGATCTAAATATAGGAACATGCCTGATTTGGTTGTGTGTTACCCGGACATAGCTTCGATTAATTTGGCTATATGTCAACTTTCATCATGTATGAAATCAGTTACATTTCACTGAGTACTTGTGATCATAAATGTATCTATTAAGCTGTTTTTGAGTGCACGATGTCCAATTATTATGATTCAGTATGGATGTCACCCACAGTTGGTGTGGTTTGCCGCTCGGGTGATGTGTCCGCGAAAACGTCCACTCGTCCTCCAATCGCACTCGGGGGCAGCGAGTTTGAAATTTTCAGTGTTCAGGCGGGTGTTGCACGCGCCACAATACACACCGCTGCAAGTTAAGATGAACAACTTCTTCGTGCACCGTGACGTCCCTCTGTGTACCGCTGGTGAGTTTAAATTAAGGCGGTCCACGCAAATCGCGCAGTGCCCGACGACGGCGTCGCTGGGACACTGTTCGCCCGGACTCAGCGCCGACGGAATTCCAACGGAGAGGCAACACAATACAGCTCTCAAGACCTTCTTGCACCACGACTTTTGGTGCCTGTGCTCACTGCTGACGAGCTCGTCTTGGGCGCCGGACCGGCAGGCGCACTGTCACTGAGTGTCGGGCCGAACTAGGGGCGACTCCACTGGGACGGCCTCCTGCAATCGTCGGCGGGTCCTTACAGCGCCGCGCTCCTTCCTTTCCAACACGCTCTGATTGCCTTGGGGTCCTTATAGCGCCCCTTTTCAACACTCTCTGATTGCCTTGTGGTCCTTATAGCGCCGCGCTCCATCCTTTTCAACCTAACCCTCTCCGAGATTATTACCTTGGGAGGTCCAGCCGGGCTGGATGCGGCCGTCGAGTCCGAACAAACGGCGGGTGTGGACGAGGCGCGGCATCTGTTCGACTGATCAGACCTGCACCCGTGCCCTGGAATGGGAACGCGAACGCTGCGAAGCAAGGTTAGTAGCACTGCTCGGCTGCGGAGATTTCGACACCTGCGAAACGTCCCATCCTCGTTGTGCTGACGAATTGGGTGCCTATGTAATGCACTTGCCCCCATCCATTAACCCTTCAATAAAATGTAGCAATCGGAACTTATTTGTTCCGCCGCATTTTAAGTCTCGCACACTAAACTATGCTCCTAAAATGAATCACTGCCTTGGCACTTAATGCAACATCTGTAATCGACGCGTAAACTCGACAGTCGCGCACCGAGCGTAATGCCCGCAGCGGCGACGTCATTGAGCAGCTACTGGAGCCCGGGCGGTGCCGGCGTCGAGTGCTGCGGCTGTTCCTGCGGCGGTGCGACATAGTACGGCAGCGGCTGGCCAGAAGGCGGCGCCACGAAATACTGCTGCGGTCCGGCACCAGGCGGCGGCGCGTAGTAAGGCGGCTGTCCAGGGCCCGGGGGCGTAGTGTAGTAGACGACGCCGGATTGCGCCTGCGCGGGAATGGGTTGCGCGGCGTAGGGCTGCACGTTGACGACCGGCTGCGCGCCCAGCGTCGTCGATGCCGATGTCATCTGTTGCTGCGTAGGAACATACGACGACAGAGTGGCCACCGGGTTTAGGGCCACCTCGCCGGCGGCGTATCCGCCCCTGCCAGAGCGACGCGCCTTGACCTCGCGGATGTCCTGGCAAATCGCGCACGGCGCCGCGCACAGCATGGTCTTGAGTGAATCGGTCCAACGGTCGCCGAGCTGGAGGACGCGGCGCACGCGAAGGCGCAGCATGATCATTCCGAGAGACGGGCAGACGAGTGCGACGCAGCAGAGAACGAAGTCAAACGGGCCACCCTCGACGTCTCCTCCTGCCTTGCCCATAACGCACGAGTGGCATCCGCAGCACACGGCCATGCACGACTCCGGATCGTCGCCGCACGCGCAGGCACCCGACGAATACAGGTTTGGAGCGACCTGTCCGTCGTCGGCGACGACGCCGTAGCGGGGGTCCCAATCGCCGCGCGCGTTTGACTCGCGAATGTCCTGCACGGCGGCGCAGACGGGGCAACAGCACGAGGCGCAGAACGACGCGAAACCCGACCGTTGGATGCCGTACTTGCGCTGGACGCGCGAGCGAAGGAACCACCCACCGAGGCACGGCGCGACGTATGCCGACACAAAATAGAAGAACCAGTCAAAGTACGAGCCCTCCACGTCGCCGCCGGCCTTGGCAACCATCAGGGGATACGCGCAGCATGTGCAGCAGCAGATCGATTCCTCGGCGTCGCAGCAGTCGCAGAGGCCGTGCGTGTAGTCATTGGCTGCGGGGTTTCCCTTGTTCGCGTCGACCAAGCGCACCGGTTGGCCCGGCTGAGCCGTGCCGTGGTAGACCGTCTTGCCACTTTCAGACGCAATGAGACCAACGCGGTCCGACGCGGTTCCTGCAAATTTTCAGTTTAGAAACGAGGAAACGTAACGTCGGTGCTCCATAAAAGTAAAACAGCACTCAACCATCATCCGACGTGAGCTACCCCGAGTGAGTGCGGTAAGAGTTTGGCCACGCGGCTCACCGCTCCTACGGATCTCGCTCTCGGCAGCCGTCGCGCGGTTCATGAGCCACCACAGGTAGAGAACAGCTCCAGCCACCAACACAAAGAGAATGGCTGCGACAGTGCAAAGATAAAATCCCGCCGCGAGTTTCTGCGTGAGGAGTGTGGGATACTGGCCGGCCAATTCCAGCATTACGAGCAATGCGGTCCACGGCGGAGTGTCCACACGCTTCGAATAAGCGGAGTACGACGCGAACGCGATGATGCCTGCGACGGCTGGCTCGGGACCGCAGCCGGCATGTGCGATAAGCCTTCAGTTCAATACACTATGACACTGAAGCACCACAGCTTGCAGCGATACGAAGACGTGAAGCGGTACTCGGAATACTGACGCCGGCATAAAAAAACAGTGCTCTCGGCCGTATTCCCCCGATATTCCACTCCAGTCGTCATAAGGCACGCACGGTGAAACGGCACGCACAAACACACACCGTGGCACCCACCCGCAATGACGGCACAGGCGAGAGTAGCCGTGACAAGCCTCTTCTCGGTCGCCGGCTCAGCGGCACTGCGCCGACGCTGCGCACTATATACTCCGTAGCCCGAAACAGCAGCGCAGCCGGCACCGGCGAGTATCGCGACGATGGCGAATGCGAGGGTGACGCGGCTTGTAGGGCTGAGAGACTCAATGGTGGCTGTCCTGTCGCAGGTGTGCAGATCGCCGAACATGGAGTTGGAACAGACGTTGAGGAGGTTCGCGCGGAACACAAAGGAGCCGATGCGGAGCGCCCGGTCGATTTTGTCTATCTCCCTCTGATACCCCGGAATGTCGCTGTAGTCGTAGCCCCACTTCCTGCCGGCCCTAATCTCCGCGATGAATTCCGCGAACGTCGTGCGGTCCCGCGTCATCAACAAAGCATTGGGCGAGGCGGTTGCCGTCAGCCACGGCACCGTGTCCGCAGGCGCTCCGACGGCGACGATGAGCAGGACGCAGCCCACGAAGGCGCAGATGGCTGTGGCCGACATGCTGATGAGACGTGTGTCCGAATCCATGTTGGCCGGACCGCACACGACGCGGGACGGTAGCCGGGATGCAGGGGAGCCGGGTCCGCGGTGGCGAACAATTATAATGGAGAGTGCTCCGGGGCACAGTGCGGCTTGATTTCAGTTCACTCCCCACTGACACTGCGCCGGTGGCCGTTGCCACTGACTGAGCGTACCGCGTTGCCGCGTGTGTGTCGGTCGGCAGACGGGTGCGTTGAGTTTGGCGGTCGCCGGGGGAGTGCGTGCGGGGGTGTTGTTGTTGTTGCTGCGCCCTACCCCGGATGTATTCGGTGTTACACCGGGCCGACACCCTCGTGCCCACTGAAGTGGCAGGCGATTGAAATTCCGATCTTTGCAAAATGGCGCACGTCGTTCTGTCTGAGTCGCGCGCAAGGTGTGTGACTCCTCGCAGCGAATTTCGGGTTGTGAAACTCGTTTGCTTTCGCCCTGATCCGGTCAATGGCAGCAAGGCTGCGAGGAGCGGTGTCTATGTGCGTGCCTGTCTGTGCGATCGGAGTGTATTGTGCCTGTGTGTGTGTGTGTGTGTGTGTGTGTGTGTGTGTGTGTGTGTGTGTGTGTGTGTGTGTGTGTGTGTGTGTGTGTGTGTGTGTGTGTGTGTGTGTGTGTGTGTGTGTGTGTGTGT
>CALSCQ010000909.1:0-18358 GCA_943704525.1 Pigoraptor vietnamica
GAGAGAGAGAGAGAGAGAGAGAGAGAGAGAGAGAGAGAGAGAGAGAGAGAGAGAGAGTGTGTGTGTGTGTGTGTGTGTGTGCGTGCGTGTGTGAGTGTGCATGAGTGTGCGTGTGTGCGTGTGTGTGTGTGCGCGTGTGAGTTTGCGTCTGTGTGTATGTGCATGTGTGGGTGTGCGCACGTGTGCCTGTATATGTGCGTGCATGAATGTTGCGTGCGTGACGCGTCAGCTTTGCTGAGTATGACTGCGCTTCAATGGCAGGGCGCATGGCATTCCCTCGTTCTACGCACAGCCCGCGAACACGTCGGACTTTGCGAAGGGAGGCAAGAAGGTCAGTGGGACTTGTCGCGCGTGCAATTGTTGTACGATGCACAGTCAATTTAACGCGATACGCCTGCACACACATTCGTGCACGTGACGTGCGTGTGTGCGTCTGCGCATGCCGACGGAATTCTTCACCACAAGCACACACTCAATAGTTGCCCCATATCTTTCCAGGCATTCCCGCTCCCCATCGTCCCGCCTGTCTATGGCAAGGACGGGCAGCTGGCGGACTGCAACAACGTGACCAGCGGCCCCTTTGGCTGGGCGTCCGTTTACGCCACCTTCGCAGTCAGCGACGCCGCTCAGCGCATGTACGACAACGCCGACGGCATTTTGGACAGGGAAGTGTGGCCGCCCCTTTTGACTGCGCGATGATGTGCGACCACGATCTCTTGCCCTTTTTATCTCACTTCAACAAAATTTGGCAGCGAACTCCCTCCTCCTTCCTCCTCTCTCTGTCCCCCCACGCTTCTTTTCAACTTACACGACGTGATCTCGCCTTTGCGCGCGCAGGTTTGGCGATTTTTGGCGGATGGTCGCACGCCGCTTTCTCTCGCGCGGGTCGGTGCTTGCGTACGAACTCCTCAACGAGCCGTGGCTGGGCCAAGTGCCGCTGTCCCTCGCCGAACTCGAACCCTGGAGCAACCCGCACTGGGACCTGTGGCTGCCTGGCCGCTCCGACGCACGCAACATTGCGCGCCTCAACGCCGCCCTGCACAAGGCCATCCGGGGCATCGACGACAAGACGATTCTCTTCTTCGAGCCCGCGACGGGGGGCAACATCCTTGACACTTTCCCCGTTGGCATGACGGAGGGCCCCGGCGGCCCTGCGTACAACGACCGCCAGGCGCTCTCGTACCACATGTACTGCCCCCCGCTGCAGAGCGACCTGCCGTACCGTCCCGGCGGCGACGGCTTCTGGGCCAAGGTGAAGGAGATGCTGGACCTCGGGGCGTGCGACCTGCTCAATGGGTTCCAGTTTGACGTGCGGCGGAAGGACGCCGCGCGGCTCGGCGTCGCAGGCTTCATGACGGAGTTTGGTTCGGTGCCGTTCGATGCGGCGGGACTTGACGTCATTCGCTTTGCGCAGGCGAAGGCGGACGAAGCGCTGCACTCGTGGACGTACTGGTACCTCACGCCGGGCGACGCGTCGGTCCCGGAGGCGGTCCTGCGCGCCATGTCGCGTCCGCACGCGCGCGCGATTGCGGGAACGGTGCTGTCGCAGTCCTTTGAGGATGCAACCTCCACGTTCACGCTCGAGTTTTCTGCGGCGAGCAATGAGAGTGTGCGGCAGTTGCCCACGGAGGTGAGTTTCCGGCAATGCCATTTTTGATCCAAGTGCATTTTGCGTGCGCTTCCCTCGTCGTACATTTGCATGTGTGTTCTTCTACCCCACTCACTGACTTCATCCCGGCCTCCGCGTCCGTCCGCTGTTCTTCAGATATTCTGCAGCACTACGCACGTGTACACGGGCGGTGTGGCGTGGCACGTGGCGCCGGCGGGTCTTGCGACCGCGCACTTTGACGAGGCGCGCCAGGTGCTTGCCGTGACGCTCTCGTCGTCCACGCCCGCCGGGCAGACTGTCGCTGTGGTTGTTAGTCCGAAGTCTGACTGATCAATAACGCTACCCAACGAACTGTCGCTCGTTTACGATGATCGTCAGTACGCACGGCGTGCACTAAATTTGGCCTCTATATACCAAACAACACGTGAATTGCACATCATCAACCTTTGCCTTGGCGCGCGGCGTCAGAGCGAAGGTTGCATCGCGCACACCGGTCCCATCAGTGTGCAGTGAATTGGTGGTGACGTCGAAGAGCCGAATTGGTGGTCGAAGGACACGGCGGATAGAGCACGGCACACACAGTAAGACAGGTAACACAGCCGCAGTGAGCGCGACCAGGCAGCCGGTACGGGTTGCCATGATCTAATGGACGTCAGACTCAAGTTGGACTGGCCTTTCATCCGCATTCAAGACCTCACGCCGAACCGCCTCGTCCGCTGATGGATGACCGGCCTGTTGTGTAGCAATCTTCTCATAAATAATCTCATTCCCCGTGCCGGAGGCCGAGCCCGGCGCCCTGTCTCCGAGCAGGCGACACTCGGATGGCCGACTCAGTCGGCGTCGTCCCAGACGCTGTCGCGTCCAACACTGAGCCCGCTGGCATTGACGGACGGGCAGCCGGACGTTGGACTGCAAGGCGCACGCACAACGCCAGGCCGCCGGCGGGCCGATATCTCACCGGTGCTGTCAATCCGGATTCACTACAACGCCGGCCTCCCCTTGAATGTTGATGGGCACTCGCGACAAGGGACAGGGCGTCCGGCCGGACAGTTCCTTCAGTGGAGGTCAGCATTGATTCCGTATCCACCGAGTCCTCCCTACTGTCCGCGCTCACCTCAGTTTTCCGCAACGCGCAGCCACGCCAGCCGCCGGCGGCCGCGCGTCGATCCATCGTTCAGGCGTCGGGCCGAGGCAGTCACCAATCGCAACTGCTCAGTGGCGGAGAATTATTATACTGACGGACCTGCGACGCCGCCGGCGTCACGGTCACTTTGCCGGAGCGGCGAAAGTGTCTGTGTCCTATGCAAACACTTAACGGCGAGGTTGGGCCGGGGGGGGCGCACGTCAGTTCGTGCGGGTCAGTTCAACTCAGTTCTCGCTCAGCGCGACGCGAATACGGACCGGCCTTGTAAATGAGTTCACAGCCATTGACAGTCGGCACCAGCTGACTCGGACGGCGACTCATACCGGCGCCGTGCTGACCTGGCCCTAATTAAACCGACGCCGCCGGGACCGCTGAGCTCGGCCTCTGTCAGCCGAGGCCGATCAGGACGGCCCGGCCCAAGTCCCTGAGGCAGCACAGGGCACCAGGCTAACCTTCGTCACCGCCGCCGCTGATGCACAGTAGGGATGGACCACCGAAGGGCAGTCACTGGGCAGTCTCAGTGATGACCCGCCGTCGCGCCGAACTCACTGTTACGGCCGCCCATCCGCTCGACAGTGAAAACCGGGAGCCGCCGCAGTCCAAGCCGGCGGCCGTTGCCATGTCCAAAACACGATTCCAGCCGCGGCCGCACCAGCTGTCGCCGGGCGCACCGCACCGCCGGCGGACCGACGGACTCCGCCGTTAAGTCGGCGGCGGCGCCCTCGCGGCGTCGGCGCGGCTCTCAGTCGGCAAGCCGTGGCCCCGCGGCCCGGCGCGCGGTCAAAGTCGGCTGATCCCACGGCGGCCGTCGGGCCGGCGCCAACTGCAAGGAATCTCGCGCCCTGCCTCGCTCACCGCGACCCGGCCCGGACTGAGTCGCGCTACTCAATCCATCGCCTCGGCTGTAGGGCCCGAGCCCATTCAATGAATCAGCTCAGTCGCCGGGCGCATCAGCCGACCGTGTCACACTGTCCGGCGGCCGGCGGCCGCGGCCCGGGCCCGGCGGCAGATCAGGCGGACCGTATGGCCCTTCTGGTAGGCCGGGCCGGCGGTTCCTTCGGGGACGCACAGCACCGGCAATCCGGAGACAGCCGCTGACGTTGAATTGACTGAGAGCATCCGTCGCCATCGCTTTTTGAGAGTGGTCCGTCGATTGGTACCCGGAGATGACGCCAGGCGTTCACTGGCCTCGCGGGGCATTGCATTAGATGAAACCGGACAGGGGGTCAGCTGTAACCGGACAAGGGGTGGGAAAAGCTGCGAAAGAGCCCAATTATATCCACGAGAACTTTCTCTAACAGAAAATTTGCAAATTCCCTGAACACGTGGGCGTTACCCGAACTTTATTTATTTTTTCATTTTTTAAAACGGCATATTCCATAGCAATTTTATTGACAGCAACATTTATTTTCTGTTCGCTTTTTCCTAATTTTGTGTTTATTAATTTTTTTATTTTTACGTTGAGCGACGCACGCGACCCTCCAAAACCGACAACGCGCCGCAATCGATCCATCTCAGTCTTGTTAGTGACCATCCCAACGATGGATGCCATCCCAATCCATCCCATTGACTGAGATTGAAAATCCACGGAAAGAAGTGCCCGCGATGCGTGCGGAAAACACGTCACACGCAGTTATGCGCCCGCTCCGCAGTCTCGCGCAAACCAAGGGGCCATCACGGCCTGCTGTCGTACTCCACCCCCAGGCACTCGGCCGGCACTGATTTCATTTGCCGTTTCACCGAGCATCGTGCACTTTCGGGTGACCCTGAGTTGCCGTGGAGCGTTCAAGTTCCGAGATCATTCAGGAGCGGTGCGAAGGATTACTGCGACGCTGTCGTTTCGTTCAGTGTGTGGCCGCGTTTCGCAAGCGTCGCCGCCGACGGCTCGGCGAGCCGCAGTGGCCGCAACGACGTCGGCCCGCGAGTCCCCGCCGGCGTACGCTTAACGCCGGTTCCCTCATCTCGCAACATTGTCGGTGGCTCGCTCTCTGGTGGGGAGAATTGTTGTGTTTAACTCCGTGTCTGTCGCTCGCTCGCCATCAACTGCGGATCGCGTGACTTTAATCTTCAATTCGCTGGCCGCTGCGTAGTGCACTTCGTTCGGCCGCGCGCCTCGAGTACTTCCAGCGGCGCCAAACTTCCTACGCTCCTCCCGAATTTCCCTCGCGATAGGGGTTCCGCGACTACATAGCTTCAGCGGTTGCCGGCTTCAGTCTGTTGTGATTGGGACTGAGGGCCCGGCGGAGCTGCACCGGATTGGAGGAGGCGTTCAGTCAGCCAATCATTCCCGATTTCTGAGCTTCACGCACTGGCCGTACAGTATCTTCGCCGTACTGCGGTCTGCTTGACTGCGGTCCCGGCTTCCCTCGGTCATGGCTGCGCTATTCGAGGCGTCGACGTGGCGGTAACCGTCGCGCTGTTTGAGGGATCTTGCGGCTCGTCCCACGGCTCAGCTGCGGCTGGTTCTGAATCGGCGCGGCGTCACTCTGTCGGCGTCTGGCGATGTCGTCCGATCCCGCGACACACGCTCAGGCGCCACGTGGCCGACGGCGAAGTGTCGCCGCAGAATTTCTCCCTCAGCATTCTGGGCCGTCAGACATGGCGGTTGAGCAGGCTGCAGTCGAGTCCCACTACGCCGGCGAGGGCATACAGTCGCCGGTTGAGCTGGACGTGGCGGAACAGGCGCTCTCGGACGGCAAGTACATTGAGCTGTACAACGAGCTGACGGCGATCGCCGAGCGTGGCCTTCCGCCGCAGAGACTGACGATGAGGCAATATCGACGGCGCATGTCGGCGGTGTCGAAGGCGGCGGAGGCGGAGGCGTCTGGGGATTCCTCGCGTCGCGGCATCATGAACAGCTTCCTCATCTTCGCGAAGCAGTATCGCCCGATTCTCCGCGCACTTTCGCCGACCTCGCCGAACGGAACGCTCTCCGAGGTCCTCTCGAAAATATGGGCGGTGATACCTAACGAGCACAAGGAGTTCTACAGGCAACAGGCGTCGGACTTGCGCGAGGAATACCGGCGGCGCGAGAAGCCAACGGGGGCGCCGGCTCGAAAGAGGAGAGCGTCCGCGGCCGAACAAGAGGCGGAGGACGACGAGGACGTGCTGCACAAGCGCGCTAAGCCGTCGCGCAGCGGGATAGCGGGCACCGATAACGATTCCGCACCGCCTTCAGCAGGGTCACTCGGTAGCAGCGGCGACGCCAGGCAGCGGCAGCGTCGGTCGCAGCCAAACCCGTCGCGGCGCGCTCGAGCGAAGCGTCGCAGTGCTGCGGCTGTCCCGGACTCAACGGATGGCACTACGGTCTCTGGTCCATTAGAGGCTGGTTCTGTTGTGGCCGGAGTGGAGGCGCAGCCGGCGGGAGATGACGTTCCACCGGCGCGGGGACGGCGTCGAGGTCGCAAGCGTCATCAGAGTACGAGCGCCGAGGATGCCGTTGTGACGCCTGGGGCAAACGCATGGGCAGATATATCATTGCTGGTACCCTTTATGGAACACGATTTCGTGGGTGCGCCAAGTCTATCGGCTGCCGGCGGGTCGGATTTCATTTCGTGCATGGGGCCGGTTCGCGACGGCTCGCAAATTGCGCATTGGGGTTCGTCATCGGTCGTCGAACCCCCGTCGGGCAGTGCGCTTTCAAGTTCTGCGCCACAACAACACTCGCAACACCTCGCCAACGGTCAGATTGGAGCCACACCTTCGGAGTCGTCGTGGTTGCGACCGCGCATCATTGCGCCCGCCACTGTAGACAATCCGCCGGCCCCGCCGGTGCCCTGGTCCGCGCGGGTGTTCGGTCGCAGCTCGGGCCTGTTTTCTGGGCCAGATCGCCGAATCGACGACATTGCGCGGCGGTATTTCGGGGAGGACGCCGTCGATAGCGGCCCTGTTGTGGCGGATCACGGCGCGTTCGCGGCCGGCCAGGGCGCCGGGCGGCAAGCCGGCGCGACGGCGGCAGGAGTCGGAGTGTTTGTACCGTTCCTGGATGCTACTGTTCAGGGGCATGAGATGGCGACTGCGGCGATTGCCGGTATCGGTGCACACGTGCCCGCGGCTTCGGCGGCCGCCGGCGAGTCGGGTGCTTCGGTGCCGGAACAGACGGCAAAGCCGACAACAGCGGACGCGGCCGCCGCCGCAATGCAGCTAGAGCCGGTCTCCCTCAGTTGGAGAAGGCCGCAGGGGTATTGGTCAATGAAGGTGACATTGCTGTGACTCAGCTTGTCACTCCTTCGAACTGATTGCGCGCGTGGTGCAATGTCTGTCGCCTATAAATCTTTTAAGCCGGTTGACAACAGAATGATTTGATTTGATGCAACATGACTGTTCGGCGAACTCACCTTATTTCCCTTTTTCCCAACCAGTACTGCACACACACTCACTTTCGGTAAATTTTTTTGAGTCCCTTTTCCTTGTGACGACTGCAGTGCGATATTACCGCACCAGGGGTGGGGCGGGTAACATTCCCGAAAATTATTTAAAATTTTAAAAAAGCGCTTTCAGTGCAATCTGTATTGCCGCATAGAACACTTCATCGTTTTCCGCGAGCTCCAATTTTTTTTGTGTTTCACACCAAGCGAAGGGGTCGAGCGCCGCATCTGTAACGTGCGCCGATTGGTGCCCGACAATTCGTCACCAACTGAAATCCGACATTGGGCCATCGAAAATGTCTGGATCGGTGACTCACACTAGCCGTGCGCACGCGCACACCGGCGGCTGGCACTATTATTCAGGGCTGGCCGGTTCAGCATTGCGGTGGTTCAGCACGCGACGGCACGCGACATCGGCTGCTGCCTGCCCAGGCCCGGCCCGCGACTGAAGCAGTCTCGGATCAAGCCTCAGTGCCGCCGGACTGCGGGCTGCCGAGGCTGGCGGCCTGCGATGCTCAGAATGAGGCCAGGGTTGGCGAAGTCAACTGAGGAAAGTTGGGTGGCTCGGCCGCCGGCGATCACGGGGCTGCTGGTCGACGATAGCGATAGTTCCGGCTTCAGTTAATACAGGTTGCACGTCCGACCGTCTCCGTCCGCCGGGCCGACTGCCGGCTGCGGCGGCGATAACGGCGTCAGTTCGGGCGCCACTCGGCCAAGCACTTGCGGGCGTCCGTCTCGGCAGTGAACTGTGTATCTGTGGCCGGCGGGCAGTGCATCAGCGACGGCTGAGCGGCCGTCAGTTCAGCAGCCGTGCCCGGCCCGCCCGGTTAGTAGAATCTCTCAGTGATCAGTCCGAGCCGCGCGGTGTAGCCGGCAGTGACTGAGTGCGCCGGCCTGAGAGCGGTGGTGCCAGCGAGTCACTCATCCCAGTTTCTAATCAGTCAGCGGCAGTGGATCTCACTGACTGTGCCGGTCGCCGCCGCGGCGGCCAACGTCGAGTTCAGTACTCCGGCCGTGCCGGACGCTGATGCGGCCCGGCGGCGTTCAATAAACTGAGCACGGCACTGGTGCCCGGCGGGAGTCAGATGCCGGCGGCCGGACACGGTGCCGCGCAGCCCGGCCGGGCGGCAGCCGTGCATCAAGGCCGAGTGTGTTCCGTGACGGGATTGGTTACCATGGTCTGGACAAATTCCGCGCCGCGCACGCACTCTCAAATTGTCACTGATCCGACCGGGCCGGCGCCGCCGGGCGACTGAACGTTAGACCGGCACTTTGCTGCATGACCGACAACAGTCAGTAATGGCACCAGACGGCAGCGGCGGGCCGGGCATCCAATCTGCCACCGGGCCGCTGAGTCTTCCAGTCTCGCCGAGTCGGATACCCCGCCGCCTGGAGTCGCGCTGCAAGAGCCAACGGGAGTAGTCAGCCGGGTTCCGTGTCACTGGCTGAGCCGCCGGATTATTGCCCTGATCGGCACCGACCTAAACTTGCTGTCGCCGCCGCCACTGACGAGATCATTCCCCGACCGGCTGCCGGGCTCAGAGGCCACGCCGGGCTACAAATCCAGTCCGGCTTCGGCTATTTCGTGCCGCAGCCGACGCAACCGTATGGCCAGAGTCTGCTAATCAATTCAGCGGGCGATTATAGACAAAATACAACGAACGGTCGTGCAATTCATTCGCCGACGGAACTTGGAGCCATTCGGACTAAATTTTAAGTGTACAGTGATGCCATTGTGGCAACAGCGCGTGGTTTGTGCGTGCGTGTTTTGTGGAACGGCGAGAGTCCGACCGGCGTTGATAAGTAAGCGCCGGCGGGCTCGTGCGGTCAGTCCCGAGAACACGTCGACACTGACAAGCCGCGATAGTGTTGCCACCAATGTGCGTCGACAAGAAACGCCGAGAAGAACTGCGGCTTCGTCGCGCGCACGTGGTGTCGACAGCGCCGTGGCCTCTGTCAACCGCACGCCGCAAGAAACGCCGGCATGTGCTCAATGGGAACCCCCGCCAGGGCCGTGCGCTCAATCACGTGCGCAAGTCCGAAGCGCTCGGCGCCGGGCGAATCGGAGAGCGCGTGCACCATCTCTGCGATGGCAACGGCAGCCTCGTCAAGCCGCGCAAAGTGCTCGCCCACAAATTCGCCGCGGGGGTCTTCCGGCGAGAGGCAACCGCGGAACGTCGACACGTGATCGTACCCAAACACGAGGCGGTACTGCGCGACGAGCGCGGCCACGGGGTCAAAAGCGCCAAAGCCCGGCAGGCGACGCAGCCGTCGGACCATTTTCAGTGCGGCGTAGAAAGTGCGCGCCGCACCGCGTCGAAGCCCTACAAACGCGAGAGGGTCGCCGAGAAAGCCGTCGAGACGCGCCATTGGCGCCCACGGCACGCGAAGGGCGGTGGACACGCCGAGACACCGCCGCTCGTATCGACGGAACCACCCTGGCGGAATGTAGAGGGCGTCCCCCTCGCGAAGGTCCGCGGCAACGAGTACGCCCTCGCCAGGCGCGTGCGACAAGGGCACCGCGTCCGCGCGTGGATGCACCCACGGAAACGTCTGCAGGGGATCCATCCATGCGGAGGGAGGAGCCAAAACAACGCGGACGGGTGCAATCGCGTCCGCTTCGTCGCAAACCGTGTCGCGCTGCAGGGCATACCGAAAGAAAGTGCGGTGATGCGCGTCCATAACGAGCGCGGTCGCGGTTCCCGACGTCCACGCGGACAACTCTACGGACGCCGCGCGCTCCATTCCGTTTGCCGAGAGTTCGGCGGCGGCTGCGTCCAATGCGCCGCGCACCCACGTGCTCGAGTCCCCGTCAAGTAACACGGCCGCCGCCACAATTTCGGTCCATTCGCAGAAGCGACCCTCACACGCTGCACGCAGGTTTCGAGGGTCCGTAGAGAGCAGCGTCGCTTCGTCTGGGATGACATCTGGCAAGACGCCGTCTTTTCCGATGCCCTGCACAAGCAGTGCCGCGCTGTTGGCAGAACAGAAGGACAAGACTTGAGAAGATTCCCTGGCAAATTTGCACACAGGGCAACTGGCGCGGCAGTACCGCACACGCCGACCGAGAATACTTGGAACGTACCCTTGGTTAAACGAGCCAAATACAGGCTGCTCAGATGCGCGCACTCGGTGGAGCTGTGCGTACAGCGAAGAGAGGTCGTCCAAAGGCGACGCTCCAATGGCCGTCGTCCGCGGGATGTCGCGCAAGATCACGGGAGCGCTCCAAGGAAACTCGCCGGGGCTGTGAAGGAGCACTGCCCAGGGTACTTCGAGCACGTCCGCACGACTTGCGTTGAGCCTGGCGCGCAGTTGCGGGAGCGGCGGTGGCGATTCCGCAGACTGTTCGTGCTGTTGAGGAGTGGAGGCGTCGTGGGGACCCACCCACACTACATCGCCAACAAATAAAGCCACTAATGCCACTGTAACAGACAATGCGCCCAAAGAGAGCGCCGCAGAGGGCATTTTTCGTGCTTGATTTCCCGCATCTGCATTGCTGTGGTGTCGTTTTGTACAGTTTGCCTTTTTGTAACACCATATCACGTGCAGTTACAATAATCTCACGTGACGTTACGGGTTGTTACGGCTGGCTACTTGTGATTGGTGGAGCGACAATCAGCCAATCCTGGCAGCCTATCGGAACACGCGGGTCATTTCAGCTTGTCATGATATGAGCAATGTATTGACGATGAGCCCGGAAACCAGTACGTACTCAATTTCCTGCTGACGATAGTAACCGCAATTTGAAATCCGATTGCGTATTCCATCAATTTTCGCCCATTTTCAAATAAAAAGTGCTCGAGTGACGCGGCTTTGCGCAACAGCTGGGATTGTTCCACGAAACGGCTTCCGCGCCCAATCCCCAGCCACAGCCGACGCACACACCCACGGAAACGGTGACGCCGCACACACACACACACGCACGCACACACGTTCACGCACACAGCCGCTCTTTGGTGCCCGCAGACAGCACGTGCCGGGACAGTGGCTTTTGAGCGAAACACTGCAAAACGAATCCTGTTACACACACGAATTGGCGCACATTTTAAGCCACTTTGGATTTGTCGAACATTCCGTCGGCAGCGCGTGGTTTCCAACAATTGCCTTTCGAACGATCTTGCACAGCCAGCGTCCCACCCCATCCATTGCGTCGCGTGAGCTTCGAGAGGCTCTTCCAAGAGCGTACACATCGCCTTGATGCTCATTTCTTCCTCCGTGTGCCGCTGCGTGCGACACTTTCAACACCGGTGTTCCGTGCGACGGATGACGTCCAACTCGTGAAGATGCCGCTCGTGCTTCAAATCAACTTTGGCGATTTTGTGCGCCACGGCTTCGCGCCTAGTGCTACGACGGCCCCACAGAGCGGCACGGAAGAGGAGTTTGAAACGACGGTATCACTCGTCGACAACGTGAACGGCGGCCGCCTGGCCAGCGACTACGATGCCGAGGGCTACGAGGACCGCCGCCGCGGGCGAGAGACATCGCGCGGCGTCAACGTGTGGACTTTGTGGCGGTGGGTATCGCGTGCACTGGTGCGAGTGTGCATGCGTGTATTGCGCTGCGTTTGCGTGTTGTCTGACGCCACACTTGCATGTCCGACAGGGGCCTCAACATTGCGTTCTTGTTCTACCTTGTGCCGGCGATTGTGATCCTCTTTCTCGTGCTGCTGATGGAATGGTAAGCCACGCGCACATCGCCCCAAAGCACGTTGTATTGCGCACTCGCGTATGCGCACGGACACGCACCAACACGAGACCCTTGCGCAGGCACCAGCAGTGCGACGGCCTCTTGCACGCGTGGACGATTGTGCAGCTTGCAATCCAAGTGCTGCAGTTCTTCAACACGATCCTCTTTATCGACCGACTGCCAAACAGGCGCACCCGCGTTTCCACATTCAGGTGTGTTGTTGTCTCCGTACGGACTCATTTTTTAAAGCTCGCTATCAATTCGTGAAAGACATCGTTTTTGCGAGTACTTTCACTCACCTTTTTTTTTGCTCTAATCGCAGGTGGCGGCGCGTCGTCGTGCCGTTTTTCGTGTCGCGCGCGCTGAATGTCCTCTTCATTGCGTGGTATGTCGTCGGGATGGTCGTGAGCGCGCGCTCCATCGGCGACGAGTGCGCCTTCAACGCCCCACTGCTCGTCGCGGTCGTGTGGTGGATGTCGGTGGTTCACTCTGTCGGCATCGCACTCATCGCGCTCTTCTGGTGCTTCGTGGTGGGTGACTCGACAATTGGCAGTCGGCGAATGTGCCGTTCTATGTGATCTATGTGTAGTGTGCGCAGATGCTCACACACATTGCGATGCTCCTGCAGCCTTGTGTGGTTGCTGGATATTTCCTCGCACGTCCCGACACGAACGACGTCGAGGCGTCCCGCGGAGCGTCGCCCGAATCCATTCGCGCCCTCAAGGCCCGCGCGTATTCGAGCGGTATTTTTGAGTCTGCTGACGACGAGAGGTGCGTGTGAAAGGAAAGGGCGTGCGCTTTGATTGCTTGTTGACCTCGCGCTAACGTTTTGTCGCTGTCGCCATGACAGGTGTGCCATATGCCTCGGCGAGTATGAAGAGACGGAGGAGCTGCGCATCCTCCCCTGCCGACACCACTTCCACGCACAGTGCGTGGACCGCTGGCTGGTCCGGGACAAGTCATGCCCCTGCTGTAAGAGGGACATTGACCGTCCGCAGGCCGCGTGCGCCGCCTCCCTCAAGAAGCCCAGCATCGCGATGCAGAAGCCGCCTCAGAGCGCTGTCCCTAGCACCAACGGCGGTGCTTCGGGAGCTCCTCACGACAAGAGCGACAGTCGCGTGATGGACGTGTGATTTAGAGTTTCACTTTGTACATAATATGTTTACTCAGCCATAAATGCGCCACCGAGGGGCGAGCGCATATAGCAGTGCCGGTGTGCATAAATTTGAAGATGCGCCAGAGGCAGACGTTGCCGGTCGGAACTCGGGGATGGGTGACTGCGAGGGTAACCGTGCCTGTGTCCGATATATCGTAAAAACAGCGGTTACTATTTCCGTTCCCGTTTACTTTTGTGTTGTTAGGGAATCAATTCAGTATTAGAGTATATTTTACGCTGCACGCGGCGCATACACATTACATAAATTTTGCATCTTCGTGTAATACAAGTACACAAGTGAGTGCAGTACATATCCATAGTCTCATCCTGTTTGCCTTTCTTGGCAGAAGCCCCGTCCAGACGAGGTTGACGTGCGTGTGTGTTTGGCGCATTGCCGCACGGGCGCACACACGCGCATCCCTCTCGCGTCCCTCTTATTGCCCCGTTGTCCCTCCAAAGCGTCTCTTTATACTCCCGACCGTGCGTACCACACTCTTCTTAGAAGTTTCCTTCGGCTTTGGCGACGTTGTCCGTGATTGTACTTTTCCGCTCAGTGAGCATCGACGAGCCTCTCGACTAACCGCGTTTAGGCGCGCGTCCATTTCTCCATCGCACTTTCATACGCTCGTTTTCTTGGTACTCGTTTCTTTACATTGCTGTGGACGGCCTGGCGCTCGTCGGTGCTCGTGTTGTGGACGTGGGCGCTATTCGCAGCCATGCACTGTTGCGCCAGATAAGCCACTGAGTGAGTGCGCGGCATCAGCCGTCGTCACACGAAAATGACGGGACGTCTGTCCGTTATCGAAGAAATTGTGACGCGCGCCTCGTCCTCTGCGGACGTCGCGTGCGCCAACAAGGCACAATGCAAGCGCCTCGTGGCCAAGATGAAGCGCCTCCTCGCCGCCGTCTCTTCGACGACCGGCGCCGACTCCGCATCGAAGCTTGACGCGCACGGCGACGCACTTCGAACCGCCCTCGGAGATTGCGGGGAGCTCATCGAGCAGTACGCGTCGCCCGCGTGGGTCATGTCCGTGTTTCGGAGAGGGCCCGACGCCGCGTCTTTTGCTGCGGCAACCGAGACGATTCTCTCGTGCGCGAGCAACTTTGGCCTCCGGGACCGCCTTCGCGCGGAAGCCGGTGTCTTTTCCCAGTACGACGACGCGGATGCTGCCGCGACGGATCTCGAGTCGTTGCGGCGTAACAAGCACGAGCTCGCCGAGCTGGTGAGGCTGAAGATTGCGTCGACGCGCACGGCCAACGGACGCGCGGACGCCGGCTACTCTGACACGGGGGCGTCGTTCGGGCTGCCCGAGGACGTGCTGCAGTCGATTCAGTACCACCTCCACCACGTGCTCGGGCGCAATGACAACACGGGCCGCGTGCGCAGCGCGTCGGCGCTGCACAACAGCACGCCCGCGCTCGACCAGGCCGGCCTGTCTGCGGAAGGGAGCAAGGAGCTGTCGTCCAGCACGGGGATGCTGCACACGCACGCGAGCAATCCCGCCCTGCTCTCGACGAGTGGCGGGAGCACGTCGTTGCGCGTGACGGCGGGGACCGCGCACCACAGCAGCACGTCTGCAATCCACAGAATGGTGGATGGGGGCGGGCGCCTCTCGCTCAAGGAATCGACGGCGAGCGGCCTGCATCACAGCGCCTCGGGGGGGCTCAACGGGAGCGGGGAAGGGAGGCTGAAAGGGTCGCGGTCGGTGCGCGAGGGCGAGGTCCCGACGGACTTTGACGTGCCGTTCTACTCGATAGAGTGCATCGAACTGCTCGGTGGCAGCCAGGCGGGTGACATGTGGTGGGGAAAGCTCGACGGAGAGAAGGTCGCCGTGAAGCGGCTGCGGAGGGGCATTCGGTACACGCAGGAGGCCGTCGCGGAAATGCGCCGCGACTGCGCCGTGCTGAACGGACTCAACCACCCGACGGTCGTCAAGGCGATTGCCGTGTGCATCGAGCCCGACCGCGTGTGCTTCATCACGGAATTTTGCCGAAACCGGTGCCTCTCGTGGGCGCTCCACAGTCCGACGCCCCCCGCGCAGGACTTTCGCGCGTCCCTGAACTGGGCGCGTCGGTGGCAGATTGCGCGCGACGTGGCCGACGCCCTCGCCTTCATGCACGGGCTGCTTCCGCCGGTGCTGCACCGCCACCTGCGCTCGACGCAAGTCCTCCTCGGTCTCAACATGCGCGCGAAAGTGGGCGACTTTGGGCTCATCAAGGCACGCGAGCAGATTGCGATCGGAGGGACTGACCACGCCGCCATCAGCGTTACAGCGCCCGACCTTGACCTCGACGCGGCGCTGGCGGCGTACGGTCACGTGGTCACGACGTCCGGGGCAGAGCGAGCCCACCACCCGCAGCGCCCCGCGAACCGCGCACCGCAGGCACCGCAGACGCCTGGCGCTTCGCAGACCCCTCAGACTCCCCAAACACCCCGCGTGTCACACACGCCACAGACCCCGCAGACACCCCAAACGCCCCGCGTGCCGCACACGCCGCAGACGCCGCGGTTACCCCGTCCGCCCGGCGTCCCGGAGAATGCCGCGATCGCCGACAGCGCACAGCCCACCGCGAATGACCAACCCAAGACGCCGTCGCCTAATGCGAATCGCGCGTCCGTTTCGGTGTCGCCCGGCACCGTACCGAAGACCCCGTCGCCCCAATCGGCGCGTGCCTCGATTACAGGCGCCATTCCGAAAACGCCCTCGCCCCGCGAGTCGATGAGCGTGTCGACGCCCGGCGCCGTTCCGCAGACGCCGGGCATCGGACCCGTCTCGTTTCCGCCGGTTCCGTCGAACCCCGCCGAGGACCCGTCGTTTGTCGCCGCCGTGCTGAACCAGCGCGGAAGCCCGCTCCAGTTTGCGGCCGCGCACGCGCAAGCGACGGCCGAGTGGATAACGGCGCACCCCATCGCTTACGTCGCGCCGGAAATTCTCAACGGAGGCACCGCCACGCGCGAGACGGACCTCTACGCTTACGCCATCATCCTGCACGAGCTGGCGTCCGGACAGCGGCCGTTTGGTGACATGGCGGCGGCAGACATTCGGTCGATGGTGACGTCGGGGGAGCGTCTGCCCATGGACGCCTCATGGCATGCGACCTTTGCCTCGATCATTACGGACGGTTGGAGCGAAGACCCTGCGGCGCGGCCGACGTTCGCCGAGTGCATGTCGCGCATCGACGACTTTAACGCGAACGAAGGCGAGATGAACGACTCGTCGTCGTTTGGGGCGGCGACGCTCGGCAAGCTCGACCTCAGCAATGCCAAAACACGCGCGGCAAACAACGCTATGCGGCAGCAGCAGCGACAACAGCAGCCACAGCCTCCGCCCGTCCAGCGTCCGCCGCTACCGGGAGCTCCAGGAGGCCCTCCGAAGCTCCAACGCGCCAACTCTATCCAACGGCGTTCGTCGCAGCTCAAGTTGGACCTGTCTGGCGGGACGAATGGCGCGGCGGCAGTGGCGGCTGCGGCTGCGGCTGCGGCTCTGGTGGCGGCGGAGGAGGCGGCAGCAGCAGCAGGAGACGGCGGCGGCGTTGCGAACGGTGCGGGCCGAGGAGGAGGAGGCCCGCCTGGTGTCGGCGGTGCGGGGAAAGCGTCGCAGCCTCCCATGTTGCAGCGCAGGAACAGCATTCAGCGCCGGTCGTCGCAGATCCAGCTGGACCTCTCCAACGTGCCTGCCGGGGCTGCCGCCGCTTCCGAAGTGCCGTCGACGGCGATGATCGAGGAGACGGAGCCCGCGGAAGCGCCCATCCCCAAGCGCATGCCCCTGATGCCCAAGAACCCCGAGCCCAACTCGGAGCCAACCCCGGCGCGCCCTCCGATGTTGCAGCGCCAAAACAGCATACAGCGGCGCTCGTCGCAGCTGGAGCTGGACCTCTCTGGGGTGAGCGACGCGGCGGCTGGTGGTGGCGGCGGTGGCGGAGTTGCTGTCGGTGCCATCACCGGCGATCCCCCCGTGGCGCAACCCGCGGAACCCTTGAAAACGCTCGCGGGCGCCGTCAAGAAGGACAGTGGCTCTCGAAACGGGAGTGCTGGTAGCGCCAGGAGTGGCGGGAGTGCGGGAAGCGCGAGCGGGCGCGCTGGCCGACCGCCCGCACTGCAGCGGCAGAACAGCGTTCAGCGACGATCCTCCCAGCTGCAGCTCGACCTGTCCGGCATGTCGTCCGGGAGTTCCAAGGACGTGTCGCAGCCGCCGGCTGGCGGGAAACCCCCGTCCCTGTCGCGCCAAAACAGCCTCCAGCGGCGGTCGTCGCAGTTGCAGATCGACGTCACTGGCGCGGGCTCCAAGTCGGCGTCGCTCAGCAGCCTGCAGCGGCAAGGGTCGCAGGTGAAGCTGGGTGGAAGCCACTCTTCGCTGGCGACGGGACGTCTGCAGAAGCCCTCTGGAGACGCCGAGCGCTCTTCTTCTGCTACGAACGTTTCGCGCGCGGCCCCGCGACGGCCCGACCCGCCGCCACGGCGCGCGTCGTCCGCGAACAACATTGGCTCGGAGCTGTCGGGAGTTGAGCTGCAGGACACGCTGCCGTTCCGCATGGGGTTGTGGTCGATTGTGCACGTGTGCGACTGGCTGCGCGCGAACAAGCTCGGAATCTACGTGTCTGCGTTCGAGCACAACGACATTACGGGCGTGCGCCTCGCGGCTGTCACCGACGACTACCTCGTCAAGATTGGCATTGAGCGCGAGGTACACCGGAGGAAGATCCTGGACCTTGTTAGGATGCACCTCGAGCGGCAAGACTAATTATGGCCGAGGCGCACCGCCCCGTGTATATTTACAGTCGCGCGCGAACCCGCGCTGCTTTATAAGGAGCGCTTGTGCGTGCTTGTTGCCTTTTTTCGTCGCTATTTTAAAATTCGTTTCATGAATCCAATAGTGGCCGAAGCAGCAGTTATTTGCGTTGTGCAAGGCGCTGTTTGCGCGAAGGTCCCTTTCTTGCTGCCCACGTGACATGTGGTGCGACGTGTGGTGTTGTTCGACGTTTCTTTATGGCTCGTTGTTGTAACGCCAAAAACAGAGGAACGGACGTCGACCGAAAGGCGCAAAAACAAAGTCACAAACGCAGACTTAGAAAAAAGAAGACGACAATTCGAGACAAGGCGAGAGAGAAGGGCCACTACGGGGCCGGCATAAAGGACCGACCGACGCATAGGCCGTGGGCCAACGACAGCGCAAAGAGAGCAAGCAAGTCGACAACGCAACGGAGAATGCAACCGAATGACAAGGGGCTTAAATACTGCGGAAAGACCGCCACTGATGCAATAACTGGTCAGAACGAGTACGCAAACGGGCTGAGCGACGAGTAGGGCGCCCCTAGTGTGAAACCGCCCGCGCGGCGCTCGTTGATGTGGTAGTGGCCGGGTCCGGGGCCATCGGTCACTGCGGGCGGGGCAGGGG
>CALSCQ010000910.1:0-15279 GCA_943704525.1 Pigoraptor vietnamica
CCCCCCCCCCCCCCTCTTGAGTGGCTGCTGCGTGCGTCGTTCGAATCGGCCGCGCCCCCGCGTCGCGTTGCCTCTGATTGCTGCGCACTTCTCGTTTTCTCTCCCTTTCGCATGCGCCCTTGTCTGCGTCAGTATTCCCTCGGTGTGATTACACCTATTTGCAACGACAGCTTCCTTCGTGTTTTCATGCGCGCCTAATTAGACGCCACTCTGCGATTCGTACCGCACAAAACAACAGCCACAAGAAGTCTCTCAACTCGGACGGCGCGTAACATAGCAAACAGCATGTGCGGCGCACAACTTAACACAAATAGGAAGGCACTTCGAGCGGCGCAGGATAACAAACAAGACCTTCACTCAGAGGAGCGGCGCGGCGCACCCGTCCCCGCGCGGGTCAGACCCCGCCACAAGTACCCTCGGCGCACTGTCGTCCTCCCCACCCCTTTGCCCGTCCTGCCGCAGAATGATCTGCCCACGCCCAAACAGCGAGCGCTTCCATCCGGACACCACGCGCACGGTGTGCCCAAGCGCACGCAGCCGCTCCCCGACGTCCGAGGGAAGGCCCTCCTCAATGGCGACCTCGGACGCGGCTGCGGATGCGTCGTCTTGGCCGGAGGGAAGCGCCTCGATGCACACCCGCGGAGCGTCCAGGGCAGACTGGGGATCCATGCCGAACAGCACCATGTTGAGAACGACCTGCACGTGACCCTGGGGCTGTGGGCGAGGGGGAAGCGGACAAATCAGCTTCGACACTCGTCGACGGTTGTTCAACGAGAAGGAGAGACCCAGGGAGCAGCAACATAGCAGACCCCACCTGCATGAAGCCGCCCATGACGCCAAAGGGACCCCACAGCGAGCCGTCCGCGCGCGTGAGCATGCCGGGGATGATGGTGTGGTAGGGGCGCTTGCGGCCGGAGATGCAGTTGGGATGGCCCTCTTGCTGCGCGGGACATGTCCAGCGTGCACGTGTTGGTAATGCACGCATACGGAATGCTTACAGACGCGTGTATACGCATGCACACATACATGCGTGCACCTACGCACAGAGGCAAACAGCGCGCATATACGGAGACTCCGCGCACGCACGCACATCAACACGCACAAGTCCACGGATAACGGACACCGCACGCACGTATGCACACGCGCACACACATTCCGTGCACGGCAGCACGCACACGCAAACTGGACATGCATTCGCATAAGCACACCGACGCACCAGCACAAAGTTGGCGCCCCTGTTCTGCAGCGTGAACCCAAATCCCTTCGGAACAATTCCAGTGCCAAATCCCATGTAATTTGAGTTCTGCGCAAAGAGTGAGGGGCGCATTGGAGGGGGTGTTGTGAGCAGCCATACTTTCGCACTGACGCAAGCAATACGCCCGCTTTGGCCGAAATCGCGCATATCGCACATGAGACTGAACTGGAACGGAGCAATCGTACAATATCAAAGCGCACACACACGCACACGCACACGCACGCACGCACACACACACACACACACACACACAAACACACACACACATACACACACACACACACACACTCACTCACAGTCACACACACACACACGAACGCACACACACGCACACACACACACACGCGCGCGCACACACACACACACACACACGAGCGGTTTCAAGCAGATACCCACAATGAAGGAGCACGCGTTGCCGGCGCCGTCGACGACGCACAGATAAACCGTGTCGCTCGAGACAAGGGGATATCCGCTTGTGACACGTGACGTGCGCGTGGGGTCGATAAGCTTTGCCCGCTTGGCCAGGTATTCCTGTTGTCGGTTGGAAAACGTTAGAGCACCTTTAAGCACAGCTCACACAGTCGCGCTAACACACCACACATATCACAAAACCACACCGCGCACAACGCACACAGCTGTCGACACACACAATTCAAGGCGAGTGAGACAACGCACGCACAGAGTGTAACGCACAGATCCCCGCGCACGTACGCACGGCGACCGACCTTCGCGAGGAGCTCGTGCACGGGGACGTCGTGAGCTGCGGGATCGCAAATGTGTCTCCTGCCGTCCGCAAACGCAAGGCGCAATGCTTCGATGACAATGTGGAGGTAATCCGGGGTGTTGTGCCCCGCCGCTCTCAGCGCGTCCACATGGTGCGACAGAAGTCCCAACGCAGAGAGGGCGACGAGGCCCTGCGTGTCAGGTGGGCGGCGTGGCAGTGAGTAATAGCCTCATGCACGCGTGCGTACATATGCACAAATGGACGACAGAAAAACGCACACGCACACTTTGCGGCATACACACTTAGGTACATACACGCACGCAGATATCGCATTGCCACACCTGTCCGTTCGGAGGCGCCTCCCACACGCGCACGTCCTCGAAATCCATCGAAATGGGTTCGACGAACGTGTTCGTGTGCTCCGCGAGATCGTCGAGGGAGAGCACGCCGCCACGCGACAGGACCGCCTCCACAATGGCGCGCGCAATGGGGCTGTCGCGGCCGTAGAAACCCGCCTTTCCGTGTTGAGCGAGGGCTCGGAAAGTCCTGTGCATGCGAATGCGTCAGGCTCTCGATGGAGGGGGAAGTGTGCGCCGCGTGTCACGTGAGGGCGAAAGACATGGACGGCACGACGGAAGAGTGGCGGGATTGCATGTGACACGGAAATAGAGCAGACTTCAGTCAGTGATACAATGTAAGTAATCACAGACGTGTGTGCATGCGACGTGAGGGCGAAAGGCACACGCGCGCCGCGACGCCAAAGACATAGAGACTCAGAGAACATACATGTCGGATCAGCTGTAATCACAGACGTGTTTCCACCGGTGCACGCTAACACAACAGCGCAGCACTGTGCCCACCGTGCGAGGTTCGGCAGGCGCACGAGGTCGCCTGCGGACGGCGCCTTCGTCCCGTGTTCCATTGGGAGCATTTCGGAGACGCCGTTTGTGCCCTGTGAGCGAAGGAGGTCCTCTCGTGTGCCCCATATGTGCGCGGAAACAGGCCCGACGGGATAGCTGGGAGTGGACAGTAGCAAATGGAGAGCGTGTTAATAACGCAAATGCACACGTTGCACACACACGCGCGCACACACACACACACACACACACACACACACACACACACACACACATACACACACACACACACATACACACACACACACATAAACACACTCTCTTACACACACACACCAACACATACCACACCACAGCAACAACACAAGCACAAGCACAACCACACACCCATCCTCCGCCAGGCGACACGCGGGCTCGAGAATGTCAGCCATAGCAAGGCGACCCGAACCGAAGCGCTCGACCGTGTCCACCCACGCGGCCGCTGCGCCGGGAACAGTGACACAGTGGGCGCTCGTCTTGGGAAGCTCTGTGCCCATTATGCCCTCACGCCTGGAAAGGGAGCGATCTGCTAAGTGACTGCACGCACTCTAAGTGTGCGCACGTGCTCACATCGCAACACCTACAATCGAACGCACACGCACGACTTTCACTCGTACGCTTCACGCACACCCGCACTCACACAGATACACACATAAGTACATAAGTACACAAGCACGTGCACCGACACACACGTACAAACACACACACGCACATATATACGTTTGCACACACGCTTGCGCACACACATAATCGCGAGACCGTTAGAATGACAATAGCCCACCGCAAGAGCTCGAGTGACAGCGCGGCGGGACTGCGGCCGCTGCCATTAAGACATTGCACGCGCTTCGTTGCCGCATCGTAGTAAAGGCAGAATGCATCGCCACCAATGCCAGTCGAGTATGGCTCTGTGTGGGTGTTGCTCTCAAGTGTGAGAAAGAGTGTGTGTACGTGTGCGTGAGTGCATGCGTGTGAACGTGTGGTGTATGCGTATGCATACGTGCATGTACGTGCGTGTGCATGTGAGTGTGCGTGTAGTCATTCGTTGGCTGCGTGTGTGTGAGAGAGTGGGTGAGAGTGTTGCCTAGCCCACACACCCGTCACATTAAGCACCGCAGCAGCCGCAACTGCCGCGTCCGCTGCATTTCCGCCACGCGCGAGAACAGAAAGGCCCGCCTGCGTCGCGAGCGGTTGTCTGTGCGCGCGGAGAGCCGATGGTGAGAGTCGCTCAACGATAGATTGTCTTTCGAATCGCCGCGTGTGACACGCAGAAACGTATGGAATAAACTGTCCCTCCCACTTCCCTACGGAGGTACGCCCACATGGTCCATACGCCGCACTGCACCCGTGTTACAAAGAGAGGCAACGCGTACACTCCCGTATGCACACGCACACGCACACACACTCATGCACACACACACGCACACACACACTCACACATGCACACGCACACGGCACACACGCACACACACGCACACACGCACACACACGCACGCACGCACGCACACACACACACACATACACACACACACACACACACACACACACAACACGCACACACACGCACACACACGCACACGCACACACGCACACACAGACTCACGTGGAGGACACACAGCCGCGCGTCGCATACACCGCAGAACGCCTGCTGCGGAATGCAAAGTCCTCTCCTTGCGCGACCGTTGCTGTCGCCGGTTCACGTGCGTCACCCATGGCGGCGTCGGCCCTCGCTGTGCGCAATGGTCTGGAACCGTTTTTTTTTTTTTTTACATGAACGCTGAATGTCCAGACACGCCGGACATTCACAGTCAGCCGTCGCACTTCGGCCGCCAACAGGCCCGCGAGCCGACGTCAAAGGACTGGGCCACTCTCCTTGCTACGTCGGGAATACTGGCAGCCGAATGTGGGCGCCAGTGCCACGGCCTGCTGCCGGACCGTGAATCAGCACCGCGGGGGGACGGAGCTATTACTCGGAACTGTACTGCCGGCGCTGACTGAATGCCGGTGGCGATAGCCGGCATATGATCTCAAGTATGGGAAGTGGTGCGAGTGCGGACGAGAGGACACAGCTGAGAAGCGGCGGGCCTACGACAAGTGACCTCAAGGCACGTCGAGTCAGTGGGGCCTTGGCTGTCACGGAGGCCACGGCCGGCCACCAGTGCCGCCGGGCAGCCGGTCCCGGCTCCGGGGGCGGCCGCTGTGCGATCCACGGCAGCCAGTTCAGCAGTACAGCAAGCACTGGGCCCCTGCGTTCGGCAGGACGCCGGCTGACTTCTCGCTGTTTGAAGCCGTTGAAAGAGTGAGCTGCCGCTTTGGTGCGGTAATTCACTCTGCTTGCCGGTCACCGTGCGTCAGTTACAGTCTCCATAGGCGAAGCACGTGGCTCAGTGCGGCATGTTGCGACTGGCGAGGTGGCAAGAAGACTCTCATCCAGAGATCGGCGATTCATCCCACTGACGAGCGCACAGTGGCACATCAATGCTAGTGAGCAGAACTCTCGGCTTCTTCCCCGCGGCACGAGTTCTCAGAAAACAACAGCGCCGTCCGTTCGTGCGATTTTTGACGTGTGCCAAACGGTTATCGCAGCTTCGTCGCAGCCGTCCACGCGAGACATAGGCCGACGCACGCCTGCCGGAATGCGTGAGGGTGTTGTGGATGCAAACTTTGAAGCTGGTCATGCTGGTCTCACGGCAAGGTCACTCGAGAGTAGCCACGCCAAAGGAACACATGGGCTGCGAGGAGGGACAGAGCGCACAGAGCACGCAATTGCTCAACACCAGAGTAACGGTAAATGAATTCAATGCGCAGTAACGAAGAACGCGCACGGCAAATACGCGCGAAACGCAGCGGTGACGCAGTTACGGTGGCGAGCGAAACGAGTGCCGCATATATGTGTGAATGTGCACGTGAGATGTGTATATGCGTGCGTATGAGTGCGTGTGTGTGGTGCGTGCTTGTGTGTGCGTGTGCGAGGGGGTGGGTGGTCAGGGTGTGCGTGTGTGTATGCGTTGTGTGTGTGTGCGTGTGTGTGTATGTGTGTGAATGATATAAACGCAACGCCAGGGTGTCACCCCTCACAAAATCGCGCACGATGACGACTGCGCGTGCCCTCCTCGTTGCCTCGCGTTCGGCAACACGCTCTGCTTGAAGATGGCCACCTTCCCGTCTCCCTCACTCAGGTCCGACAGCGACACGCGAATCGGCCGCGAGTTTTTCACCTCTTGGTCCCACACCGCCGTCGTCGCGCCTTGCCCCGCTTTCTCCATCTCCGCAACGGTCGCCGTTTTGGGGAGAAGGGGTGGCCGCAGCACAGTCCCCTTCGCACCCACGCACAATGCCCGTGCGCGCTGCGCACGTCGCTGTTCGCTGCGTCACGGCAGGCCCTTCAGTTGCAGGCGCACGCGGCGCCACACCCGCCCCGCAACGACGACAGTGGCCGCACGAGCGGTGCGCAATCCCCCGACGTCCAAGCGACGTTTCGAGGGGAAGCGAATTACGTCCTCGCTTGTTGTTGATGTGCGAACGAGGGACGCTTGGTTTTTCGTTCACGAAAACGCGGCGCAGCGTGAGAACAAGCGCGGCGTTTCAATGCTCCTCTGTTCGCTCTGTTGTGGCTAGCGTAGCAGCTGTGCCTTTTCGCGAAGAAGAAAGGAGCGTTGCGTGCGTGTGCGTGCTTTCAGCGACTGTGAGTGTCCGTTCGTGTGTGTCACTTTTTATTGCCCAATTTCCCGCCGGACTGCACCAGGGAGATTTACATTGATCAATGAGCGAAAATGCAGCATAAAACAGGCAACACTTCAAATTAACTCTGCCCTCGCACTGGTGGTACTTTACCTAATTTGGGAGCCATAGTAACGATCGATCACGTGGTGTAGCGCTCCCTCTCTCTCTCCGTGCCTACTTGGCCTTACTGCGCCGCACACAGATACGCCAAAGCGTTCATTAGAAAAATGGACAGCAGAGTCGAAACAAGAGAGAAAGCTCTCACGCGCGACTGCTCATGGGGTTGGACCACTCTTCGCCCACAACAGACTCGCGTGCGTGCGGGTACGACGACATGTTAAACGCCGAAATGGGCTGCGCGCCACCGGCTGCCTTCGCGTACCCCTTGCGTGCGGGCGAGTAGATGACGTAGAAGGCCACGAGCAGAATGAGGAGCGTCGCGGCGACCGCAGACACAATGGCCACGGCAACGATGGCGCCCGTGGGCCAGCTGCTCGACGACGAAGACGTGTAAACAATCGTGTTGTTCCCATTTGTAAGCTTCTGAGGAACGCCGTTGGCGTCGAGGCACGTCACCGCCGCATCCCCTGTACAATGCGCACGTTGAGTACATAGTAGTGCGCATTGACCACGGACATCATTTGCTTCGGAGAGACAGGGTGTACGTGCGTCGAGCGTTATACATCGACGTGTATGTGCGAATGTACGTGTGAATGTATGTGTGCCTGCGTGTGTATGTAGTGTGCCTGCATGCAAAATCAGCGTACGCGCAACTCACCCTGGCACGAGACGCTGTTCGTGATGCCAGTCACCGTCACCGGGCGCCCTCCGTTAATGCTAGCCCAGTTGATCCTGTTGAAGGACGGCGCGCACAGCGAATTGGCGCCGTCCACGACCACAGGGCCCGAGATGGACGTGACGCCCGACAGCGCATCCACGCGCGTCAGCTTCGGGTTCCCGTCAATGTAGACGCCCTCGGTGATCGTGCGCAGGTACGCCAGCCCGTCGATCGTGTTGAGAATGGCGTTCGACTCAATGTAGAGGCCGTCCCCAATCGACGTGAGGGAGGTCAGCCCGACAATCGCCTGGAGTGAGGGCAGCGACTCGAAAGAAAGGAACCCGCCCACGGACTTTAGCGAGCGCAGCGACGACACGTCCGCAAGCCCGGCATTGTCCCAAATGTAAATGTAGCTCGACGTCGACGCGAGCGCGCGCAGGCCCTCGAGCGTGAGCAGGCTCGGGTTGCGCGCAATGTCGATCGAGCCCGCCTTCTTCAGCGAGCGCAGGCCTGCAATCGACACGAGCGCCTTGTTGTCGAGAATCGCCAGCGAGCCGTCGACGGCCGTCAGCCCCTTCAGGCCATCCACGTCCGGCAGTATGTCGTTCTTCGAGATCTCAATGCTGACAATGTTGGGGATGTTGCGCAGGCCGTCGATGCTCTTGAGCGCGGGATTGCCCGAAATGACAATGCCGACGCCAATCGAGCGCACCGAGCGCAGGCCGTCCACGTTCAGCAGCGCCTTGTTGTTCTCAAGGCGCAGGCTGCTGCCGATCGTCCGGATGCCCGCAAACCCGTCGAAAGAGATGAGCTGGTCGTTGCTCCGCAGCTTGATCGAGCCCGTCGTCGACGTGATGCTTGACATGCCTGGAATCGTCGTGAGGAGGGGATTGCTCGCAATGACAAGCTCGTCGCCGACCGACGAGAGGCCCGTGACGCCGGTGATGGCCTTCAGCGCGAGGTTGTTCTGCACGACAAAGCGCCCGCCCACGGACGACAGCGCCAAAAGGGTGAGATCCTCCGCCGAGGTGCCGTCAATGATAAAGTCCTTTCCCACGCTCTGAAGGTTCGCGAGGTCGTCGAGCGTCGTGATGGCAGGGCAGCCGATGATCGACAGCGAGCCCGACGTCCGCAGGAGGTTGGCAAGGGGCGCGAGCGTCGTGATGTTGCAGAATCCCAGCCCCGATTCGCTGAGCCCGATTTGGAGGACATCGGCGTTAATGTTGTCGCACGGGGTGAGAAGAGCGAGGTCAACGTCCGTCTGCACGACAATGTAGTTGTCGGACGCCGTCGCTGTGCACTGTGCGCGCGCGCCCACAGCACACAGCGCCAGAAGCGCGAGTGCGAGGGCGAGGGCGCGCACACGGGCCATCTTCGCAACAATAGAGGCACCACTGCGCCTCCAACCCACACGCTCGCTCGTTACAAAGGTGGTTCCTTGACGGTACAAAGCAGAGGGATGGGGTGACGGAAGCACACGCACGCATACGCACGCACAGGCACACAAGGGGTCGTTGTTTTGATTGTTTGCTATTCGACTTATATCGGAATATGGATATGATACGTTGTCAGAACAATCAGGAACATATCCATTTCGACAAAATATCGCGTATAAGTTGTTTCATACGCGCATTAAATTTGATTGGTCCGTTCGGGTGTTGGTCACGTGATCAGCCACCGCCCAAAACCTTTTTTTTTTTTTTTTTGAACGACCATCGCACGTGTGACAAAAAGTGCTCTGCAAAAAAAACTGCTCACTCTGTTACGCTGTCGCGTTCGCTTGCCCTGAGATGGCATTCTGCACGTCGCTCGGGTGGGGCGCACTGCCCATCGCCCTGTGTGCAGTCACGGGCGGCTCGTTTGTGACCACGTGAGTGAAGCGGCAGGGCGGGCCTTGCCGGTTGCCTTTTTTTTTTGCATCCCCGTGTTTCCACACTAGCCCTTGGACTTGGCAGTGCTCCTTTCAGTCGTTTGTTGTCCTGGGACTGAGTGTAAATTGTTTGCCAGATATGCGATTGCGGTGGCCAAGGGAGACGTGCGCGCCTTCTTCCCCTACATTTCGGACACTGGCAGCCAGCCGCCAGAGAGCTGCATCTTCTCCCTCTGCCTCAACATTGCGGGCTGGATCGGTGAGTACCATTTGTGGCCCATGTGTCTACGCAGCGTGAAGTCAATAACACCCGCACGTTCCGCAGCGCTCGGCGTCATGTTCCTCCGCTACAAGCAGATCGAGGCGACATCGGTTTTCGCCTCTGCGCAAAATGGCACGGTGCTACGCCGCCGGAACTTCAGAGCGCTCGTTGCGGGGTGTCTGTCGGTGTCCGGTCTCATTCTCGTTGCCAATTTCCAGGCAAGTACCCCCGCTTCAGTCGTACATGACTGCATGAGAGGTGTCTGTCTAAGCGTGCGGGAGAGTGTAAATTCGAGTGCCCGCACCGCCGCTGCTGTGCGCGAATGTGTGTGTGTGTGTGTGTGTGTGCGTGTGTGTGTGCGCGTGTGTGTGTGTATGTGTGTGTGTGTACCGAAGCATATGGCTATGCGTCTCACACCGACCCTGCGGACCGCAGGACTCCAATGTCCTCACAGTGCACACCATCGGCGCCGTCTCCGTGTTCTTCTTTGGGGGCGTGTATGAGGTCGTCAACGCGCAGATTTCGCGCGCGCTGGGGCGGCACGGGGAGGCGCGCATGCAGATTGCCTCGCTCATCATCACGTACATTGGAATGGCTGCGGGTGGGTGTCCGCGCCATGTGGCGGGAAAGCGAACTGTCCCCGCCTTCTTCTCTCTCGTGTTGTGTGGTGGAATCGATGGACACACGTCTACACTTTAGCAAACCCGACATATCTGATGTTGCGTGCCATGCAATTTCGAGCCTCTCGCTTCGTATGCGCGCTCCTCGATCTCTTGTTCTCAACTGCGCACGCATTCCCTCTCCTCCACGCAGCCGTTATCGGAGGGGCCGTCGCTCTCCTCACGCGGCCAAAGTACATTGACAATGTGGAGGCCATTTCGCACTGGGCGTCGCACGACAGGGGCTACGCAGCGCACGTCGTGAGCACAGTGGGCGAGTGGCTCATGGGCGTGTCATTCCTCGGGTTCTTCCTCAGTTACGTGCGCACTTTCCGCGGAATCTCGCTCAGCGTGTCGGTAGGGGACGGCCTTGCTGCCGAATGGGCCGACGGGGCCGGAGGAAAAGAGTCCCCCGGCCAGTGTCACGTGATCGCGTCGGTGAACGAGGACACGCCGCTACTCCACTAATTTTGGACGTGCACACACATGCACACGCTCACGCCTTCACAAACTCACGTGCGCACACGCACCGCACACACCAACACGCATCCCTCACGCGCACATACGCACATACACATGCGCGCACACAACAGCACGCATCCCTCACGCGTACGCACTTGCTCTGAATTGCGCTGTCTTTGCCGTTGCGTTGAAACTAAATTGTCGTCGCTATTCGCTCAATCTCACATGCGCACACTCAGAGCGCACACCGACGAACGAAAACAGAGAACACCCCGACAATCCAAGCCCAATCAATGGGCCATTTTATCTCGGATGCAAACGCCAGCAGTCGCCCACGCGCGTGCACGCATCGCCGCTTCACTGCTTCAGCTCGCCGCTCTCGGTGATCTCGACGCTCTTGGACGTGCGCCCGCTGCGGTCGCCCACGGCCTCAATCTGGTCCAGCACCTTCATGCCGTCCACAACGCGCCCAAACACCTGCGAGCGAGAGAGATGTCGGATCAGCTAAAATCATAGACGTGTGTCCATCGACTCCGCTGAGAGAGGGACAGAGAGAGAGAGAGAGCAAAAAAAAAGTGAATACTCAAGGCGCAGTGAGACAGGCACAGCCACTAACATCATGCGGGGTGGGACAGGCACTGCATTTTCAATACGTCAATCTATGGAGTACAGCGGCGAGCAGTCGGGCCATTGCTACTGCGCTTCGCACGTCAATAAAGAAAGTCACAGTCGCGACGAGACACGCGCGTGAGGCCACGCCCAGTCGTTGCACCCACCACGTGCTTGCCGTCGAGCCAAGGGGCAGCCTGAAAGAGAATGAAGAACTGCGAGCCGTTCGTGTCGGGCCCGGCATTAGCCATCGAAAGCAGGCCGCGATCGCTGCGAGGACGCGACGGTGTGAGTGGAACACATATTTCAGTTTGCGAGAGTGTGACAGCACGAGTGAGTGTCTGCGATACGAACAGTGGGGAGCGACGGAAAGAGGGCATGCGCCACTCGCAAGTGATGTAGGGTTCATGCTATGAATGGAAACGCACGTGTGCTTGAAGAGGAAGTTCTCGTCGGGGAATCGGTTGCCGTAAATGCTGACGCCGCCCGTGCCATTGCCGCGCGTGAAGTCGCCGCCCTGCGCCATGAACTGCGCGGCATTCGGTCACGTGATCAGCGAGAGCGCGAAGGAAGAGTAGTGGGAAAAACACCCGAGGATATAACGAAAGATAAGCCAAACCGACAATTAAATGTGACAGTCACAAACACACGCACGCACGCACACACACACACACACCAACGGAGTCCACGCACAAACGGCCACCCACCCCGGGAATCACGCGGTGGAAGCGCGAGTGCGCGAAGTGGAGCGGAGTGTTTGTGCCCTGCACATTGCCCTTCTCGCCAGTGCTGCGTCACGTGATATGTGAACACGTCAGTGGTCGCCACTGCACTGCGTATCGAAAGCACAAAGACGCAACACCTGAGGAACATCACAGCGTGTGTGTGTGTGTGTGTGTGTGCGTGCGTGTGTGTGCGTGTGTGCGTGTGTGCGCGTGGTGTGTGTGCGTGTGTGCGTGTGTGTGTGTGTGTGTGTGTGCGTGTGTGTGTGTGTGTGTGTGTGTGTGTGTGTGTGTGTCATGCCCATGACGTCACAGCGCAACTGGGACGCGTAATTCCCACCAAAGCGCGCGAAAGTTCTCGGCCGTCTTGGGGACCTTGTCCTTGAAAAGCTCAAACACCATGCGCCCCGCTGTAACAGACAGAGCACGTAACACAAGTGACAAGATAGCACCGCAACAGCTGTCACATACGCCCGCACAAAAGCCGTAACACGCCAACACCAGCGGTGATTGAGTACCACAAAAGATGGACAAAGATAATAAACGAACAACAGAACCCACCCTTTGTGCCGCCGACGCTCACTTCGAAGAAGACTGCGTTGCATTGTGAAAACAAGAAGAGTGAGAGGAAGTGACATTGCAATCTAAAACTCTCGCACGCGCACGAGGCTCACCGCGCGGGTTGATAACCTTGGTGGCCATTTTCGGTATAATTGCGTCCGCAGCTCAAATGAGATTAAAGTAAACGGCTCAATCTCTATTGTCGCTGTGGAACTGTTGTGCACGGCGAACAGCTGGGTGGACGCACGTGAATGTGTCTGGACATGGTACCGGAAGAGTATATTTGACGCGATCTGTCAAAAAAGTTGCTTTAAAAGGAAAAAATGAAAAATAATTTCCTTTAAAATGCGTAAATTTTATCCTTTTAAAGTATTAGAGTGGTTAAGAATTCCATATTTGCTTTGTAGAGTAACATGGCGTGTGTGGGCCTGTTCCCACTGAAATGCACGCAAACCCCTTCGATTGGAATCGAAGCCCAACGCAACTTCGCCACTTAAAACGCCGCACAGGGGAAAAGGAAAAGGAAGAGCGCGACTTATACTTCTGCGGCGAACTTGCGCAGTGCGTGTGTGTGCGTTGTTGTTGTTGTGCATGTTGCGGAGCGCGTTGGGTGTGACGGCAACTCAGGCATCCCTTGCCGCAAAAATGGACGCAGTGCTGGCACGCAAGGTCACGGTGGGTGCGCGTGTCCTCTGCGCAGGGGACGCTTTGTGTTGTGATATTTCTCTCGCACCGCATGCGTACCCACTTGCTCTCGCTTGAAAGTGTGCGTGTTACATGGCTTGGAGTGGCCGTTAGGGGTTCCCGTGTACCCCACACATTCCGAAGGCACCGTCCCAATGTGTGAGAGACGTCGTTGTGCGGCACGCAGGTGGCACAGGCTGCCATTGCGAAGGGTCACGTGAGCGAGGACGAGCCCCTTGCGCTGCTCTTTGACTGCGACGCCTTCCGCGGCGGCATGCGCACGCTCCTCGGCAGCTTCCCCCCGCACTTTGTGCACACGTTCGCGATCAAGTCGAATCCGACGCTGGTGTGTGTTGTTTGTGTGTGTGTGTGTGTGTGTGTGTTTGTGTCTGTGTGTGTGTGTTTGTGTCTGTGTGTGTGTGTGTGTGTGTGTGTCTGTGTGTCTGTGTGTGTGTGTGTGTGTGTCTGTGTGTGTGTGTGTGTGTTGTTTGTGTGTGTATGTGTGCGGGTGTGTGCGTGTGTTTGTGGTTGTGTTTAAATGAGGCGCGGATGTCTGTGCGGTGTATGTTGTGGGGTGCGAGTAGTGTGCCGCGGTGTATTAGCTAGTACAGCAACTAGCATACGCAGTCAATCGTTCTGTGAATCGTCTGCCTTGTTTGTGGCTACGGTCTCCCCCCCCCACCCCCTCTCTCTTTCTCTCTCTCTCTCTCGTTTCCCTCATCAGCTGAGCCTCTGTGTTGTATTGCAGAAAATCCTCAAAATCGCAAAGGAGTGCGGAATGGGCTTTGAGTGCGCGTCCCTCGGCGAGCTCACGCAGGCGCTCAAGACGGGCATTGCGCCCGAGGTGCGTCCTCTGTCGCTCGAATCGGACGTACACATGCGCTGTACCAAGTCAACATGCACACACACGCACACGCACACTCGCCTACCATATGCACATGCTGCATGTGTGCACACACGCTTCCACTCGCTGACGTGCCTGTGCGTGCGACGCGCAGAAAGTCGTCTTCGACAGCCCCGTGAAGTCCCGCAAGGAGCTTGCCTTTGCCTTGGAGCGGGTGCGTGGTCGGTCTGCTACCTACACGCAGTGCTCTCTACTCTGTTACGCATGTCTAACAGCGTCCGTTACGCAGAATGTGCCCCTCAACGCCGACAACTTTCAGGAACTGGCGCACATCGACAAGGTCCGTGGGTGCTCACGTGACACGTCCTCCCCTCTTTCCCTCGCACGCACGAGCCAAATGTCCCACTCGTCGCGCGTGTGTCCATTTCGTCTATCGTAGTGAACTGGGCGATCTGGAGAGGTCCACTGTTACTACATGCTGATTCCTCGTCTCTCCTCACCCACGCACAGCTTATTGCCAAGCGCCCCGCGGGTTCACCCCTCCCCAAAATGGGCCTCCGCATCAACCCACAGGTGCCTGTCGCACTGCGCGTGACTTTCTTCGCGGTTTCAACGCTGTTCATCGCTGAAGAGCGTGTGTCTGTGCGCGCACGTTTCCCTTCTTGTGCGTCTTTTCCACCCCTTTGTGGCGTTGTCATGGGACTCTCAGTCACCGATCGTGCATCCCCAAGAGGTTTCTTACACTGCTCTACCCACCACAGGTGGGGGCCGGTTCGATTGCGGCGCTGTCGACCGGAACGGCGACTTCCAAGTTTGGCATTGGCCTGGCGGACGCACCGGAGGAGGTCTTTGCCGCGTACACGCAGCGGCCGTGGCTCAACATGATCCACGTCCACGTGGGCAGCCAGGGTGCGTTACGTTGCACCTCTGCGTGCCCTGTCTGCATGGGGGATGGGACTTGTGTGCGCAATGTGCGTATGCGTGATACGGCCATTATCGTGTGAATGTATCATTGGTTGTGTATGTGTGTGTGTCGCTGTGTGTCTCTGTGTGTGTGTCTGTGTGTCTGTGTCTGTGTGTGTGTGCGTGAGACGGTCACTCGTGTATGAATGGTTGGTATGTGTGTGTCTGTGTGTGTGTGTGTGCGTGCGTGAGACGGTCACTCGTGTGTAAATGGTTGGTATGTGTGTCTGTGTTTTTTTTTTGGGGGGGGGGGGGGGGGGGGGGGGGGGG
>CALSCQ010000912.1:0-20541 GCA_943704525.1 Pigoraptor vietnamica
GGATCAGCGCCCCGCTCCGACTGGCCGGAGGCAGCAGTGACGGCCGACCGTGCATCCTCACTACTGTCAGCTGGAATACGCGCGCGCACTAACCTTGGGCCGCTCAGGCAACGCTCGGAGAAGGGAGCAAGACGGCCGGTGCATTGGCGTCCCGTCGGCTGCCGGCGCCGCCGGCAACGGCTTCCGGCCACTGCAGTCCGTCGGCCACGGCACTCATACCCACTAATAAGTTATCAAATGTCGTCGTCGGTCTATTGCGCCGCGGCCGCACGTGTGAGCCGTGTCTTTGCACATACTCCTGGCCGGTTCGTATGGATGTCAGCTACATTCCTCAGTCGATGCAATCCGCCGGTCAGTCCGGCATTGTAAGGCCCGTCCGGCTGACGGACCCATCTAAAAGGCGGCCCTCCAACGCCTTCAGTTGTCGTCAGTGGACTAGTTTGGGCGCCGAGTGACTTACTGCAGTTAAGCAGACGTGTTCTTCACCTGCTCCTCTCTTTATGTCCTCTCGATCACGTCAATCTACCCCCGTTGCGCTATGGTGGCAACCACTGCCGGCCGGCGGCGACCAGCGCCTCCACGGCCTTCGCAATGTCCTGTCGTTTTACAGGCTTGCTCATGACTATCTCCATCCCTGAACTCCGATAGCGCGACACTTCTTCGCTCGTCACGTCCCCCGTTACTCCCACTATCGGCGTGTGTCTGTTCGGCCCCTCCCCCGCGCGTATCGTCTTCGTCGCCTCCACGCCGTCCACAAACGGCATGCGAACGTCCATCCAGATGATGTCGTACGCAAACTGCGCCGCAAGCTCGATGGCGCGCTGGCCATTCTCCGCCTCTGAGACTTCCACGCCGTCCCCAAGGCCCTCGAGGTAGCGGCGAAGGACGACGCGATTGATGCGCACGTCGTCGCACACGAGGTGTCGCCTGGGTAATCGCTGCGCGCGGGTGGAGAGAGAACAGACGGGACGAAGAGATGAGAGAGGGTTCGATTGCGAATGAAAAAACGCCACTGGCAAATTGACATGCCTCGATGCCAGTGCATCTCACCGCTGTTAGTGTCGGAGCGATAGGTGCAAGCTCTATCGATTCGCTCGCTGCGGACGCGCTGTGCGCTTCCGTCGGAAGTTGTTGTGTAGCGGTCGGCTGTGTTATGGCGGTCGCGGGCTGTTGTGTTACGGTCGACGAGCCGCCAGCGCTCGCGGGTTGTGATGGGAGATGTTGTGTAGCGGGCTGCGGAAGGAGAGAGAGGGGGGGGGGGGGGGGGGGGGAGTACATAGTGAGCTAATGTGTAGACTTATGCCCACACGGCTACGAACTGAATTGCGCACTGATTGCAGAGAGAGAGAGACGAAAACATGGGCGGAAACTCACCGACTCGACCGTAACCACCTCCGTCAGCGGAATATCGTCCGGGTGCGCCGGCGGTACGTCGTTCGCGTCGCTACTCTCTTCCAGCGGCACGTAGGGGATGTCGAACCAAAAAGTGCTCCCGACGCCAGCCGTTGTGTCGAAGCCGATCCTGCCGCCCATCGCCTCCACGAGCATCGAGCACAGGTACAGCCCGAGTCCCGCGCCCTGGTGCCGCCCCGTCCCCGTGCCGGTGTCGAGGTGCATGAACGGGCTGAAGACGAGGTGCGTCTTGTCCGACGGAATGCCTGCGTGTCCGGCCGTGATGATGTGAGATCAGTATAGCACACGGCAAGCTTAAGGGAAGGCACCACGGCAAAGAGACCGCCAAGGCACGGAACAAGTGCACGTAGCGCAGCGCAAACTTTAACTTAACACGGAACCCACCGCTCCCAGTGTCCTTCACAGCGACGTGAAGCCACCGACTCGTGTCGCCTTCGCGTTCGCCCCTTTCTACGACGTCGTAGCTCACTTGTATCGAACCAGCGTCCGAAAATTTGATTGCATTCGTGAGAAAGTTCAACAGCACTTGCTTCAACCTCGCCGCGTCACACTTGACGACGACGCCACGCCGGCTCGGTGGGACGACCTCCAGCGTCAGCCGCTGCTTCTCGTTCAGCTTCGGCTGCACGATAACGACAACGTCGCTCACGAGCTTGTCGATGTCCGTCGGCACCGCGCTAATGACGAGCTTTCCCTCCTCCAGGTTGCGAATGTCGAGCACGTCGTTCACTATGTGGTGCATGAGGTCGCACATCTGCGTCGTGTCCAGGAGGTCGCCCAGCACCACGCGCATGTCCTCCTTCCCCGGCACCGGCGACAGCAGTGCAGACTGCGTCTTCATCGTCGCGTGCTCCACGAGGCCCATGACGCCCTGCAGCGGGTTGCGGATCTCGTGGTTGACGTAACCGATCATCGCCGTTACGCGCTTCCGCCGCAGCTCCGACTTCTCCGCCAGCGCGCGCGTGCGCACAATTTGGTGAATGCCGTAGAGCGTCAGCAGAAGAATGAGAAAGATGCCAACCGCCGTTACCGCCGCAAACACGCCGGGGCTGTCGGATGTCTCGTCGTCCTTCAGCTGTGCCGTCGGAACCGCCACAAACGTCCACTGCGAGTCGGCGATGGGCAAGGGCGCCTGGTACCGCGCGCCGTACACGGGCGGCACGGACGCCGGGCCGTTCGTCAGTCCCGAGGGATCCCCAAACAGCTCGTGTCCGTCGCCGTCGAATACAAACACGCTCACTTTGTCTGCCGAGTCTGCCAGCGCCGTGTTAAGTATCACCGTGAGCTGCGCAGACGACGCCAACAGACCGAGCGCGTTGCGGCGCCTCTCTGCGACGGTGCTTGGGGTTACGCCTCCGCGGTAAACGGGGTAGTACACGAGGATGCCCTGCTGGCGCGGATCGCCGGGAAGAGCGACGTTGCTCAGCACAGAGGGACCGCCGGAGTCAATGACGTTCGAGAGGTTGCCGAAGAACGCCGGGAGCGTCCCGAGGTCAATGCCGGCATTCTGTCGCGTAGCGGACGGCCACGCGTACAGATAGGGAAAGTACACGTCCTCGCCGCTCGCGGGCACGATGGAGACGTTGGGCGCAAGCTTGAGTTCCAAAATGGTGAAGTTCGTGTACATGTCGGCCTCGGGTCCGTTCGCGTTGATCGCGCGAACGTGCTGTTCGAACGCGGCCTTGTTGTCGTCCGTCACGTAGGGCAGCCACGCAATCGCAGCAATCGCGGCAACGCGACTAATAAGATTTACAGACGTCGTGAACTGCGACGACGTGAGGTTGTTGTCGGCGAGAACGGCGGGCACGCGCATGTTCTGCACGGCGCTCTGCGTGCGAATGAGTTGCGACTGCACGGCGCCGAACGTGCGCGTGCTCTCCCTCGCGAACGCCGCATTGAGGTTGTCGCTCTGCTGCGAAGCGACGGCGTTGTAGACGACGATGGGCAGCACGACATTCGCCGCAATCAGCAGCAACACTGGCAAGACGCTCCACCACCGCTCGTAAGGGCGCACGCGGGACCACAGCGTGTGCATAGGCGCGTCCACATCGTTCGACTGTAGTGGACGCGGACGTTCTCTACGCTTCCGCAGGCATAACAACGACCGAGACATGCTGTCATTGAAGCTATCTGCGGGGCGCTCCCAACAACAAAGGAGAAGAGGATATGTGAACCGGAAGGAGATTGCGCAAATCGGACAGCGGAGGCGCGGACGTGCGTCACTCGGGGCGAGAAAGTGCCATTCACCACACGGCGGGTTCCCAATTTGTCACACCTCGGTCGCACCCTATTGGCCCGATGTTCCATTTTTGTGACTGTGAGGGTGCGCATTACTCAAATAAATTGCCGGTGCCGGCGTCCACTTTCAGTTGTCGGTGCCGTCGGCATCGCACCCACGCAGTGCGTATTAATAACGTTGCTCGGTCGCTGACACAAACGCTCTGTCTCTTTCAATGCAAAGAAGTGTCTCTTGATGGAAAGGGACGCTGTGAGTCAGGCACTTGCAGCGACAGCTGCACACTGGCAAAGGAGCTGCGAACTGAACTCGGCTGGCTGAGGCTGCTGCTATGCCGGCAATGTCAGAACACACCGACGTCGGTGTGTTCCGGCGACCCGGTAAACGAGTCACTCGAGTGTCAGTGTCAGCAGGAGCTAATCACTCATTAGCTCCTGGTGTCTGTAGACGCTAATGCCGACTCTCGAAAAGAAGCCAACGTTCCCAAAGGAAGTAACGTTAAGCAGTTTCAGTTTCGGACCAATTCTGCGTCTACCGTCTCTTTGCGTTAACTTTACATTCTTTCAAAACGCACTCGCTTCGCACGCGCAACGCGCAAAATGGCAACTGCAAACAGGCGGACAGACAGCGACGCACAGACTGGAGGGACGCGAAACGGATCGCTCGCAAACACGCGGGCCCCATTCGCCTTCTCTCAGCGGCTGGACGTGTTGAACTGCGCAAAGTAGTCTTCCGAGGGAGGGTTCGTGTACAGCGTCTTCTCGATGAAGGTGATCCTACAGAGCAAGAGGGGGAGGGTCAGAGGTCGCAATACACAATACATGACTGCTGTGGAGTGTGACGGAAGCGTTGAAATCCAAGTCTTCGCGGGTCGATGTGTCCGCGCAAATCAACACGTACTTGTCCTTCTGTTCGGCAGCGAGCGCCTTGTTCTCCGCCAGCAGCTGCGCGGCCTGCTGCTTTCGCACGCGCTCCAAGCGCCGCTCCATCTTGAGTGCCTCCCTGTTCTGGGCCTCCATCATAATGTCCCACTGGCGCTTCTCCGACGCCTCGGCAGCCCGGCGCGCCTGCGAGAAACGACAGAAGGTGGAGTCAGAATAAGGGAATATGTGAGGGCACAATGAAAGCCCCGTTCCGACACCATGCAACGCACGTCATTTGTGGGTGATGTAAATGTGTTGTGAGCGTGCCAGCGTGCGTGGGCACGCACGCGGAAAGAGACTGCGCGCGAGCGGAAGTGGCGCATGCGCAAAGTGACGTGCCTGCTTCTCCCGGCGCTGGTGCTCTTGTGTCTCGAGAATGTCGTGCTTTTCCTTGGGGCTCATGCCCTTGTAGCGATCGACAACAACACTGCGCGACGCGAGAGAGAGGTAAGAAACTAAAATAACTACCTCTCGCCGCGCGCTGTGTGTGTGTGTGTGTGTGTGTGGTGTGTGTGTGTATGTGTATGAGTGAGTGCGTGTGTATGTGTGTGTGTGTATGTGTGTGTGTGTGTGTGTGTGTGTGTGTGCGTGAGAGCCCACCGGTGCGGCCCAAACGCGCTAATGGCGACGTCCGGGTTCTCCGTGAGGAAGTCGCCCGTAATGTTGTTCTTGATCTCCGTGGCATTGTCCGCGAGCATCGCAGCGCGCTCTTCGGCGTCCCTCAAGCGCTTCTCCTCCGCCAGCGCGAGGTTGTAGTCGCGCGACATCACCGCAAGCGTACGGCGGAGCTCGCCCTCTGTCCTCTCCATCTCGGCACGGCGCGCGTCGATGTCCGACTGGTGGAGCTCGTACTGCCTGTTGTATTCGGGGCAATAAAGAGGCGCGGGTACGTTACACGTCAATACACCGGAGAGACATTCCAGCAAGAAATGTTCAAGGGAAAAAACAAATTCAGAGAGGACACACATAATGCATAATAACTGCCGTAGAGGAGCATACCGCCCACACACACTGCGAGACAACACAAGGGCCGAACACGTGCCTCTGCAGCGCGTCCATCTCTTCCTTGTGCCGCCTCTGCTCCTCAATCTGCTGCTCAATCCAGTCGCGAAACTGCGCCTGTTGCACCTTGCTCCGCTCGTCGTGGCGAAGGTCCTCCCCGACGAACTTCTGAAGGCTCGACACACCGCACCGATCGTCGCAGTCGTCCACGCGCGCGGGACGTTCCTTACGCTTCGCATCGGGGTCGTTGAGGTCCCACTCGCGGCGCCTCTCGCGCGTCTGCTGCATCAAGCGGAATTCGTCGATGGCCTCGTTGAGACGGCGGACTTCGCGCTGGTGGCGGAGCTCCATGAGCTGTGCCACGCGGTCGTTGCGGAGAATCTCATTTGCTGTTGGCGAACGGAGACGGGAGCGTCAGTTATTAACACAAGAGATGGCGAGACACATGCACCACGACATAGGGGATGAATACACATGCGCGTAAACAGCACGCATGATGAGCGCAGCGAAAAAGCATGCAGTGACGCACTTATGGCGTGGTCGCGCTCTGCGTCGATGTGCTCAATGGTGCGCTTGTCAATAATCTGCTCGTTGAGGCCCTGCACGTCGACCTGCAGCGCGTCACGTGACACAAGCGGCTCTCGTTAATAGAATTCAGAGCATGCGCACACATTCGTGCACCATGGAGTCGTGAACGCAGCAAGGCCCACAAGCTTCACACGCACACACACACCAATACACAAATGGACAACACTTACGCCAATGGTGCGCGTCCGCGGATCAAAGATGCGCTGCTTGCGCGCAGCCTCCAAACTACGGCGGCGCTCAATGGCAGCCCTCTCAGCGTAATCGATGGGAAGATCGAGCTTGTACATTCTGCGAGTGCGGCGGAAACCCGCCAAGCGTGCGCCGACTGTGTGCGATTTGTTGAGTGCCGCTGTCCACCGCCGTCACAATGGCCACCACCGTCAAGACGACCAAGAAGCGCAGAATGCCGAACGACACGCGCTGGGAAAGTGATGGACAAATTTGAAGAAAAGTGGCAAGGTAAGAAGGGAGAAAAGCGAAGTCCGACACACACATGAAAGCACAGACCGAGGAACGCGATGTGTTGCCCATAGCAACCACATTCCCACCCCGGATGTGGCCTATCACGTGGATGCACGTGATGTGTAACAGAATCCCGTTACGCTCCCCCCCCCCCCCCCCAAAAAAAAAAGATGAATTCTCACCACAAAATAAAAGGGCGAGAGAGAGGGATAGAGAAAAAGCCTTCGCTTGTGAGTATGCTGTTCTTGGCCTCTATTTCCTTGTCTTGTGCTTTGGCAAATGATGAGAATAGGCACCTTCGGTGATGGGTTTTTGACTCTGAGAGTTGGGCGTGGGCGTGTGCACAAGCGGGCCGGCATTGAGACGCAACGTTCGCAAACCGCCTTTGTCGCACCGGCATTTTTGTCGTGCGATTTTGCGTGGGATGCGTTCGTTGCGCTTAATCCGTGTCACGGACTGTTTATCTTGGCGGGCCATTCTTGTCCGACCACCGGCGCGCTGTAAAGACTGTCCAACATGCGTTTCGCCACGTGACTCGCGTCGCGCGCTTTAGACTGCATGGCCCGAGTTGTGGCCTGTGCGGTAATTCACGCGCGATATAGAGCCTGCACGCGCCTTTGCGGTCGCTGCGGTTCATCCCCGTCGTCCCGTGGCAGTGCTTGTGAACACGTTTTTTGCGCTCCCCATGTGCGCCGGGAAAATAACCAATTTTAGTAATCTGATGCCGCCGCCTTTGCACTTTGCGTCCATTCTTTTGTTTTATTTTTTGCGTTTATCTCAATCTCTTCTGTCTCCGAGCGCAGGGGACCTGCCTCTGCGAACACCGCTGATCGCGTACCGGGCGCTTCGAGGGCCGGCGACCTCATCGGCTGCAATCATTTATTTCGCGTCTTCGAGAAATGTGCGACGCACCGCCGGCAGTGGTGGAGGCCTCCGGTTCCGCGAACATCGACACACTCCCTTCGTCTCCGGTGACCTCTGCCACCCCGAACCTCGACTCGCTCCCTGCGGAGACGGTTGTCTGTCACATTCTGCCGTACCTTTCGAGCGCCGAGGCGGCCGCGTTGGCCCACACGTGCGCACGCCTGCTCCATGTCCTCCGACACGTGCGCTCGTACCACTTGTCGCGGCAATGCACCCTCAAGTTCCTCGAGGACGCGGCGTTTTGCGACGAGGTGAAGGCGGGGCTTCCCGTGGGGAGAGTTGTGCCACACCCGTTTGCGTGCGCAATACGGGAATTTCATCATCCCCCGTTTGACTTCAAGCGTGCTCGAGCGCTTTTCGCCGATGTGCTCGCGGACGAAAGTGCGACGGAAGTGGAGAAGGCACGCGCCCACTTGTCACTTTTCGTTATCAACGAGCGCGCGTTAGGCGGGCCGTACGATGAGGTGTTGCGGGAGGCGCACATGGCGGGCGTGAAGGCGGCCGCATCGTTTCTCGTATGCTCAAGCGACGAGCGCGACCCCGTTCGTGTATTTGAAATGGGCGTTTTCCTCTTATACTATGAATTGCATCACATCGATGTTCAAGATGTCGACTCCCCGCAGAGGAAGGCTTTCGAACTCTTCGAGACTTCTGCGAGCGACGGGTGCGTGGCCGCAAAGTACTTTGCTGGCATTTGCCGCTTTGGCGGCTACGGCACCTGGGTATATCAGCCTTATGCTATTTCATATTTTGAGGAGGCGGCTGCCCTGGGCCACGTTGGGGCGATATATGAACTCGGCAATTGTATTTGGGACGGCCGCGACGACGACAGAAAGGCTGTTGCGCTCGTTCGCAGTGCGGCGGACATGGGTTATTCGTGGGCGCACGACTGGTTTGAGGGGAACAAGGACGAGTTGGTGCAGCTCGGTCTGGCGGAGGGAAGAGAGCCGACGGTGTCGTGACGCCGAATGAACTGTTTGCATACGGAGTAGACCGTTGTGGTAATCAGTGCTCACGTTGATGCGCGTGTTTACTCTGGACAGGGGACGGAAATTTCAGTTCAGTTCGCAGTCTAAAACCGGCCGTTTGCCTCGATCCCTTTAAGCTTACACAGCTCGACATTTGGAGTCACTGTGCAACCTCACAACCCCACACAACACCCTCCTCACACACTCTGTTCCAGGGGTACTCCGTGAGTACCCCTGCCGGTCTCTGCCGGCGCATGGTCGGTCCGATAGTCAAACAGCAGGAGTAACATACGTTACTACTTCTGAGGATTTTGATCTCGGATAATTCCGGCTCAATCTGCTGGGCGTGTGGGTCGTCCTCTTTGATCCCTCAGCTGTTTGGCCTCTCAGTGGTCCTGTTTCACGCTCTTCTCCACTCGCAAAACACGCGCCGTTTGCAGCCAGCGGATTGTTCTCATAAGAGTCCTCTTCCTGTGGTCGTCGCGTTGCGTGGAAGGGAGCCTCGCATCTTTCCATTGGGCGGTGAACTCGCTGGACATCGCGGCCGGTCGCCTTAGTCACTGCCGCGTGCGCGGGTTTTTATTTGAGTCGACAGGGACACTGTCCCTCTGCGGCGCTGCGCATTGTGCACGCACGTAGACGCTGCGCGGCGGTCGCATACCTGCGTTCGTGTGAAAAATGGTGCGTTTGTGTTTTGCCATCCTTCCCGATGACGTGGCGCTGAAGTTAGTTCGTGCAACGTACATCTGCACGCATCGTGCCTTTCCTATCTGTCTGCAGCGTGCTGTTTTGTGCGAAATTTTCGGGTTCAGTTGCTCGACTGACCCTTTCTTTTGCCGCTCGGTTCTTCTTTCCGTGTAGCCGCTCCGTCTCGACATTAAGGTGGGTCCATCGTTTGTCCCTTCTGTGTCATCACCTTACGAGTGGATGTGCACCCGTCGCATCTATCAATGTCCTTTGCGCCCGCGCGCTCATCCACGCTTGCATTCTCCCACCATCTCATGCTTTTGTATGAGTTTCTGTATGAGTCTTGTGTATGAGTCGTGACAGTGTTGCCTTATATCGATCTGCTCCGTGTGCGATTGCAGCGGAAGCTCCTCGCCCGCTCGGACCGCGTCAAGTCGGTGGACCTCCACCCCACAGAGCCATGGATGCTCGCGAGTCTCTACATTGGGACAATACACGTCTGGAACTACGACAACCAGGTGCGTTGCGTGTGCGTGTGTGTGTGTTATTGTGAGTGTGTATGTGTTTGTATGTGTGTGTGCGTGCGTGCGTGTGGTGAGTTTCCACTTCTCCGAATGGCCTGAATATTTGAGTTGTTATTTGCCCATAGTGGCGTGTGCATGTCGGATATTCCTCGCACTGACGCACATCCACGCGGCAACAGACGATGGTCAAGAGCTTTGAGGTGACGGATCTCCCCGTGCGTGCGGCCAAGTTCATCCCGCGCAAGAACTGGATCATCGCCGGCGCAGACGACATGCAGATTCGGTGCGTCCCTGTGCGGTTGTCCATGTGTGCGTGCGTGCGCCCACGTTGTGTGCCGTGTGTGCCGCGCGATGTCCCTCGTTCTCCCTCCCCTATTATCTTATCTGCGTTTGTTTTCAGCGTGTGCTCTGCTGGCTTACGAGTTCTGTTCATCTTTGCATTCGCATAGCGTCTTCAATTACAACACGCTCGAGAAGGTGCACAACTTTGAGGCGCACTCGGATTACATTCGCGCGATCGCGATTCACCCGACACAGCCGTACGTCCTCACCTCTTCGGACGACATGACCATCAAGCTGTGGGACTGGGATCGCAACTGGACGTGCGCGCAGGTGCGTGCGTTGACTGGCTAGGGATCATGTTCGGCGCTTTGTGTGCTGAGCACATTGGTTGTTACATAGGCACTCACCGTCGTTAGTGCACACATTCACTTCATTCACTTTCACGCTTACACGCGCGCACAGACACGATGCCCCCCCCCCCCCCCCCCCCCTCTCTCTCTCTCCTCCTCCTCCTTTTTTTTCACTTGTTGCCAACTATATCCGTTGCAGCCGATGCGAGTGCGTGTGCATGAAGATCTGACCCTGTGCTCGCCCGCAGGTGTTTGAGGGCCACTCGCACTTTGTGATGCAAGTGGTGTTCAACCCCAAGGACACGAACACGTTTGCGAGCGCATCGCTCGATCGCACCGTCAAAGTGTGGCAGCTGGGCTCGTCCGTCCCCAACTTCACTCTGGAGGGCCACGAGAAGGGCGTGAACTGCGTCGATTACTTCCAGGTGCGTTACTGCGTGTGGCAGTGGGGCGGTTGCCTGTCCTCACGTTCGATTGGAGGGATACACAACATTAGCACAGGCACACGCACGGACGCAAGGATGTGCGCACGTCTCCGCACAGACGTGCACACACACACGCGCGCACTCGTCATCACCAACCACAGATTGGTTCGATTGGAGCGTCAGCTGTGCAAGCGTTGCGCTCAGATTTTGCGGCGGATGTTAACGCCGTTGTGTTTGTGCGCGTCTGGCAGGGCGGCGAGAAGCCCTATTTGATCACCGGTGGCGACGACCGCCTCGTGAAGATCTGGGACTATCAGACCAAGGCGTGCGTGCAAACGCTCGAGGGACACACGCAGAACCTCTCTGTCGTGTGCTTCCACCCGGAGCTGCCCATCATTATCTCGGGTTCGGAGGACGGTGAGTGTCGCCCATTCGTGCGACAAGAGCGTCCGGTAGATTGCGCTGCGAGTGGTGCGCTGTCACACGCAACCCGCACGCACAACAGCAACAGAAGATGGATGAGCGCACTCGGTTGCGATCCTGACAATTTCCCATGGCCCACAGGCACGGTGCGCATCTGGCATGCCAACACATACCGCCTCGAGAACACGCTCAACTATGGGCTCGAGCGCGTGTGGTCGCTCTCGTACCTCCGCGGCAGCAACAGCATTGCGATCGGTTACGATGAGGGCGCGATCATGGTGAAACTCGGCCGCGAGGACCCCGTGTGCTCGATGGACGTGAGCGGGAAGATCATCTGGGCGCGGCACAACGAGATCCAGCAGGCGAACCTCAAGACGGTCGGCCCCGAGGTCGACGTCAATGACGGCGAACGGTGGGTGTTTGGGCTGCGCACTTCTCTGTGTGTGTTACGAACGTCATCAGTGCATGTCGCTGCGTGTGCGCATGTTCGTATTTATTCTGCTATCGTGTGGCTTCACGTCGCTGACGTGGTGTTTCCTTCGTCCCTGTGCAGCCTCCCGCTGTCGAGCAAGGAGCTCGGCAGCTGCGAAGTGTACCCGCAGACGCTGATGCACAACCCGAACGGCCGCTTTGTCGTTGTCTGCGGCGATGGCGAGTACACGATTTACACTGCGCTTGCGTGGCGCAACAAGAGCTACGGCAGCGCGCTCGAGGTGAATGCTGCCTGCTGTCTGCGACCAGTCCGGTGCTTGTGCGGGATCTGTCCTATATAATATCGCTTTGTCTTCTTGCCCTCTCTTTCTCACAGAGTGATCCGATCTCACACTCTTCCGCCCCTTACCCCGCAGTTTGTGTGGTCGGCCGACAGCAGCGAATACGCCGTCCGCGAGAGCTCGAGCAAGATCAAGACGTTCCGCAACTTTAAGGAGCGGAAGGTGCTCCGCCACGACTTTGGCGCCGAGGGTATCTTTGGCGGTGCGCTGCTCGGCGTGCGCTCGTCCAACTTCCTCGCCCTCTACGACTGGGAGTCGCTTGAGCTGGTGCGTTCCTCAGTTCCGTCTTGTCTGTGACTATTCTTGCATGTCTCTCTCAAGCTTCGAAATCCTTTATTTTTGGTTTCTTGCTTTCCGCTTGTTGCAATTTTAGACTCATGTCTGTACGTGTGGGTTTGCCTACGTGTGCGTTTGCCTGCATTGTGTGTGTGCTCACGTGTCGTGGACTCGCTCGGTGACAGGTGCGGCGCATTGAGACTGTCCCCAAGTACATCTTCTGGTCTGAGGACGGCCGCCTGATGACGATCGCCACGGAGGAGTCGTACTTTGTGCTTCGCTTCAACAAGGACGTCGTCACGAAGCACATTGAGGCTGGCCAGGCGATCGGCGACGAGGGCATCGAGGAGGCGTTCGAGGTGGGTCGCGCCGTACGTCCTTGGAGGGCGTACTGTGTGCTGTTTCATTGCGCCCAGTTCTCTTTCTGCGTCCCTCTCTGAGAGTGCGATTCGGTGTCACGAGACTCTATGCGCGTGCACTCAACTCGACATCCCCTCCCCGTCTCGGCAGTTTCTCGCGGAGATCCAAGAGTCGGTCCGCACCGGCGCGTGGGTCGGCGACTGCTTTGTCTACACGAACGCAACAAACCGGCTCAATTATTACGTCGGCGGGGAGGTCGTCACGCTCGGCCACCTCGACCGCCCGCTCTTCCTTCTCGGCTACATTCCCGCCAACTCGCGCGTGTACCTGGCCGACAAGGACATGAACGTCGTCTCGTACTACCTCTCGCTCGCCGTGCTCGAGTACCAGACGGCCGTCATTCGCAAGGACTTTGAGCTCGCGCGCTCGGTGCTCCCGACCGTTCCCGAGAAGCAGCGGAACCGCGTCGCCCAGTTCCTCGAGAAGCAGGGTGCGTAGTGTTTGGAATTGGAAAACATGCCCGCATTGGATCGCGTAGTTCAGCCGCATCGCAAAGGATATTTTTGTCGACATTGTGGCATGCGATGACAGCCTTTTGTTCCAGTGTTTTGGCGCTGCGTCTCACTGCATGGCGCTGCCGCATTCTGCCGAGTGCACTGTCACTCTTCACGACCGCTCATCTCTCTCCCTTTCGACTGCGCCCTTTGTCCAGGCTTCAAGGACCAGGCGCTGGAGGTGTCGCTGGACCCCGAGCACCGCTTTGAGCTCGCCATTCAGCTGCGCAAGCTCGACGTCGCATTCCAGATTGCGCACGAGGCTGCCAACGAGGCCAAGTGGAAGCAGGTGGGTCACGTGATGGCCGTATGCGTTTGCCTGCGTGTTGTGTGTGTCCCTGTGCAATGTCTCCTTGTGCGTTTTATCGGCTGTGACTTCGCATGCCGCAAAACACTCACTGTCGTGTCTCTCTCTCGCGCGCAGCTCGGCGACCTTGCGCTCGCTTGCTGGGACTTCCGCTTGGCGGAGGAGAGCCTCATCCAGGCCAAGGACTTCGCCGGTCTCCTTCTGCTGTACAGGTGCGCTGCAATGCTCTTGTCGGTTTGTTGTATTCAAACGCATCGTGTTGTGTCTCATCACTCTCCCTCGTCACCTCCTTAATACTCTCCCTGTGTGTTGCCGTGACACCGCTCACATTTTTCGGCCCCCTCTCAATTCCAGCTCGTCGGGCAACGCGGAGGGCCTCACACGCCTCGCCGTGACGGCGCGCAACGAGGGCCGCAACAACATTGCATTCCTCGGCATGTTCCTCCTCGGCCGCGTCGAGGAGTGCCTTGAGCTCCTCATTGCCACAAAGCGCCTTCCGGAGGCTGCCTTCTTCTCGCGCACGTACGCCCCGTCGCAAGTGTCGCGCGTCGTGTCCCTGTGGCGCGCTGACCTCGAGACGACGAACAAGAAGGCGGCAGAGTCGCTTGCGGACCCGACCGAGTACGAGAACCTGTTCCCTGACCTTGGCCTCGCCGTGCGCGCGGAGCAGCTCTTCTACGAGCTCCGCGACAAGCGGCGCATCCCCGCGGGTGCGTACCCCGAGGTGCGTGCGCAGGGCCTCCCCAACCTGCTCGAGGTCGTCCGGCAGAATGGCGGCGCTTTCCAGGCGCCCGTCGCGAACGGCGGATCGCACGCGGAAGAGGTGCGTGCACATGTAGTCGAAGTGTTTGTGGACCCTGCTGGCTCTCCGCATTCCCCGCATGCATTCGCGTTGTCGTCGCACTATATGTGTATGTCTATCTTATCGCACTACGGTCGGCGATTGCTAATCGGCCGCATTTTGGGTATTTCAGGAGGAGCCCCAGCGCGCCTCTCCGCCGCAGCCTGCGCCCATCTCGCCCGTCGCACACGCTGAGTCGCCGCGGCCAAGCGCTGCCGCTGCGCCGCGCGTGTCCACGGAAGCACCCAAGCCCGCCACGCCTACTCCCGTACCCGCAGCCGTGCCTGCGCCCGCGCGCAAGGCCCCGTCGCCTCAGGAAGAGGATGAGGACGAGTTTGATATCGAGGCGGAGATCGAGAGGGCCGGGGAGGGCGGCGTCGATGCGGATGTCAACGTGGATGAGCTGCTGGGTGACGACAATGACCTGCTTGCTTGAAACAGTCCCGTGACTGCGTGAGAGCTGCGTCGAGTCGGCAGCGTTGCGTTAGTTTTGTGAGGGGGAGAGCGATCGCCAGTTGCCCTTGTCGCGTCCACAGCAGTATGAGCGAAATTCGTGCGGCTTTCTCTCCTTCTGGTTCTGCGTGTGCGCGTGCGCGTGGGGCGCGTTGGCCGCGAGCGCGGCGTTTTGTGGCCGGGCCTCGAAATTGAGTGAATGAAGACGGGTCTGACATCAGCAGCAGTGCCGTTCGTAAGATGCGCCCCTTGTATTTTGGGCAATATCACGCATGCACGCACCCGCGCCGCAAGAGAGAGAGAGAGAGAGAGAGAGAGAGAGAGAGAGGGAACAAGGCCCACAAAAGAGTTATGTGGTAGCCTTCAAAACCAACAAAGAACGAGAATGGCAACCGATGCGACGACAAAGAAACTTCACGCGGAAAAAAAAGCGCACGCAACACGCCCCGCGACTGTTCAAAAATTTCGGCTCATGCCTCGACCATGCGGTCGTCCTCGTCCTGGTCCTCGGCGTCATCGAGGCCACGGTACTTGACCGTGTCGTTGTCCCTCGAGCGGCCCCAGCAGCGAATGCTCTACGCAGGCGGACACAACAGCGTCAGACGCGACAAGCACAAGAAAAGCGGTCGCGCAAGGATCGCCAATAAAGTCCACGCTGTGAGCACAGACACATCCACACACACACGCACACACACACGCACGCACGCAGTGAAGGCAACGACAAGTAGTAGAGACGGAAGACAGTGCGATTCCAACACACAACACACGACAACGTCAGCGACGACTCACCGCGCAGGTGGCCCCAATGCTGCGCCACGTGTCAATGTTGGGGATCTGCTCGACGCCCTTGGCGCCCATGACGACGCGCTTGTAGAGAATGCCGAGAACGAGGTAGAGGAGAATGACAACCGCAAAGCTGGTGTGGAGAGGGCGCACACACAAGAAGGTTAGGACAAACACACGCGTACGTTTGGGACAAAAGCTGCAACAACTACTCTCACATTCGCCTGGCGCGCGCATACATTACTCATTCACTGACAGACACTCAGCGCGCACACAGAGGCACTCACACAATGACGACGACCGAGCCGACGCTGACGCTGCTGTTCTTGGTGTTGACGAGTGCATCGTAAGGGTTGTAGCACGCGTTGGTCCGCCACGTGAACGAGTAGGTGCAGTTCGAGTCCTCGAGGTCAAAGACGGGGTACCCCTGCACGTTCAACACAAGCGAAAATGTAAGGAAAAAAAAAGAACGCAAGGGACGACGTCTTGCAACAAATGCGATGCTGGCAGCAACACGTAACGGTGGCGTACGGGAGAGCGCTCGAACGATAGCGCTCGCGAGAGTGTTTGCGCGCTTTGCACCGAGGCTCACCGCAGAGGCGAACGTGCTGTCGCAGTCAAAGTGAATGTACGTCTTGCGCGAGAACTTGCTGTTGTGGCACAGCTCGCCGCCCCCGAGCGTCATGAGGAGATCGCCATCTGTCGTGCGGATATGTCAGATGCAAGCAACGTAAAGAACAAACGCACAAGCTGGCGAAAAGGAGAACGATCACACGCAGACGCAGCCACAAACAGACGCTTCGACGCACCGGCACGACGCGTAAGGGTCGTCTGCGAGTGCAGGCCGAGGACAAAGTCGCGCTCGTCGGCGCCGTTGCTCTTCTGGTACACGGCGACGTCGGGGTTGTTGCCGGTGCCGCCAACGCGCACGGGAGCGCAAATGTTGATAAAGTACGAAAAATCGCGCTGTCCCTCCGCGCCCTCCTGGACAAAGTAGTCGGCGCTACGAAGCGAGAGTCGATGTGAGACATTGCGTGCGGAGATCCCATGACAATACGAGAGTAGAAGGCACGCACAGCGCACTCACTCGTTGACCTGGCGCAGTCGTGAGAAATCGACCACTGTCCCCTCCTTCTGCACGGTGAAAGTGCACGCCGCAAACGCCGTCGCGACGTGGATGGACAGAACAGCGGCCACGACTGCCATCACGACGGAAGAGTTGCCGGCCATTCTCTGTGACAGGTGCGTGACGTCGCACGTGCGCGCGCAAAATCAAATCAGGTAAGAAATTCAGACACACACTCGCTTATACTAATAAAAGAAGGCCAATGCTAAAAGAGAGGTGAGGGTGACACAACTGCGCTCGAGTGAACACACGCACACGCACACGCACACACACACAAACACACACACACACGCACACACACACACACACACACACACACACGCACGAGTGCCCCAGTTACGGTCACGAGACCCCCCGTTTCACAATCAGCGACAAATGACGCGCAAAAATAAATTCTGCTCACTATGGAAAATGTATGGCACTCGAAGGGAAAAATAAAGCGCTCCACAAAAGAAGACGTCCAAAATGAGCGGCACGTGAGACATGTCCGGACTGGGCCGTATGACTTGAATACAGGGTGGGGGTTACACTTTCATAGTCAGTTCATACTGTACAAATTTGAAAGCATAGTGAGGGTTACGTTCTATCAGTTCGTAACAACTGTAACAGGGGTCACGTGATGGAAGGCGCCTTCTTTTTGCCATGTCAGTTCTGAGTTTCAGAGCTCACGAGGCAATCCTCTTTGCGAGTACGTTAAAGGCGCGCGCATTTCCCTGCGTCTGTCGTTTGTTGACATGGCTGCGAAGGGCGACAAGGCGGAAGCGCCCAAGGCACCCGCGCCGGGCCTTGACTTGCTCGAGGAGGACGACGAGTTTGAGGAGTTCCCTGCGGAGGGTGAGTGTGATCGTGTGTCTCAGTGTGAGCCCATTGTTGTGCCGTGTTCGCATTGGTAGGGTCAAGAGTGGACTATAATCTGCTTGTGTTTACACGAAGCGAGAGGGAGAAAAGAGGTTAAGAGGGGCAGCGTGTTGGTGTGGGCCATAGTTTGCTTGCGTTCGTGTGAAGGAGAAAGGAGAATGTGATGAGCATAATAAGAAGGATCGAGAGACAGAGGCAGAGCCACTTTGGACATTAGTGGACCATGGAAAGGTGTATTGGCGTTGGTGTTGATATCGCGTTCATGCTGTGCAGAGTGGGGCGAGGACAAGGAGGACCGCGCGGATGCAAAGCAGTGGGAGGACGATTGGGACGACGACAATGTTGAGGACGATTTCTCCAAGCAGCTACGGTGCGCTTGCTGCGAAGTCAGTTTGTGTTGGCTTTTCGTAGTGAGTTTTAAGAGTTGTGTGTGTGCGTGCGTGTGTGTGTGTGTGTGTGTGTGTGTGCGTGTGTGTGTGTGCGTGTGTGTGTGTGTGTTCGCAGTTGTGCTGTGTGGCGCATGTTGGGTCGTTGTGTCTCACGCCTTATGTCACGTGCAGGGCTGAGCTTGAGAAGGTGGCACAGAACCCGCAACCGATGAAGATATGATAGCTCAATGCGTTGCCGCGTCGCATGCGTTTGGAAAGCAATTAAGGCGTCCGCTTTGTACAACTGTGCACGCAGTGTGCTTATGTAGCGTATGCACTTACATGCACGCACGCGTACACACACACACGCACGCGCACACACACACACACGCACACACACCTCATGCACATACAAAAACGAGCGCCGCGTGCGCGCGCGTCGGGCAGGCACATACACGACTTTCCCTTGCACAACCGCGCCACTGACAAAGCACGAATCACCACAATCGCCCTTTTAATCACTCCATGTCGTCGCCGTACTTGTTGCTCTTCCGCCGCGCCGCGCCGCCCTCATACCCCGTGTCGTCAAACGCACGACCATCCCCACCGGACCTTCCGGCGCCGTTACCAGCATACACGCGCCTGTTGCGCTCTCGGAGTTCGTCGAACGTAATGTACCGGCGCTGCTGCGCTTGAGGCTGCCGCCTGTCGTTGTCGTCGTGCGCCTCTGTCTGGTGCGGCGCATACTGCGGAGCGTCACTGCGCCTGTTGTCCCACGCGCGCTGGGTGTCTTGTGACGGGGCGTCCGCAGGCGCCTGCAACAGGCAGTGAGTGAGTGAAGCGCGCGCCGCAACCACTTGGCATGGTTGCCGTGTGTGTGTGTGCGCGCGTGCAAATCTATGTGTATGTGTGTGTATGTGTGTGTGTGTGTGTGTGTGTGTGTGTGTGTGGTGTGTGTGTGTGCCGGCGTGTAACAACACGGGAAATCCTTGTAGCACAAATTTGCGCAAACATTCGTTCCACAACAATCGACGACCCGCACACAGACGCACTCACCCCTCCCCCGTCAAGCACTAGCTCGGGCGCATTCGTGTCCACCTGCGGCGTGTCGTTGGACGGTGGGCGACGCAGACGATTCCACCCGCCCCTCTCCTCGCGAGCGTCGGGACTCTCGAGCGGACGCTCGTTCTGCGTGTTCCAGCGCGCGTCCCCTGCAGTACCGCCGAGGTCGTCCGAAGAAGGAGAGTCGTCGACACGCTTTGTTGCTAATCCCCTGTAGCGCACGACCCGCACGCGAATAAGATGATAGGACGACGTGTTCGTCACGCAAAGTCGCTTAAACAAAAGATGAGCGATGCCGGATCAGCTTGAGTCATAGACGTGTGTCCATCGACTCCACTACAAGAGATGAGAAAGACAGAATAGCGGGCGTGTGTATGTGTGCATGTGTGAGAAAAATATGTCTGTGTGTGTGTGTGAGTGTGAGTGTGTGTGTGTGTGTGAGTGTGTGTAAGTGTGTGTGTGAGTGTGGTGTGTGGTGCGTGTGAGTGTGAGTGTGTGTGTGTGCGTGTGCGCGTTTGACACGAGAGAGAGACAGTCGCAACACAAGGCCATCCGCACTTTTGCTTGCGCAGCTTGTCCGCCAGTGGCGAGTTTTCAAGCGCCAATATCTTGCTCTCGCAAATCGGGCGTCCAGCAAGCATGCCGAGGTAGAAGCCGAAGAAACCGGCCGCTGCGCAACGCAAGGCAGCTGAGCCACGTTGTCACGTGCGCGGGACGACGCAGCAAGAATGCTCTAAAGTGCTGCGAGAAAAGTTGGCACAGGGTGTGTGTTTGTGCGAGAGTGGTGTCGCAGCACGTGTGCGTGCATCAGCCTTAGTGGGAAAAACGACTGTGCAAGGAAATCTGTGAGGGTATTCAAAAACCGCGCCACACCCACCGGCCTGCATGAAAGGCGCGGCCTGCTTCACTTCCTTGCTCGCTGTGGAAGGCATCAAGTGTCAGCAATACATAAAGGAGTACTAATGCTGTGAGCAAGTTGTGTGTGTTTTTGTGTGTGTGTGTATGTGTGTGAGCGTTGTGTGTGTGCGTGCGTGCGTGCATGTGTGTGTGTGTGTGTGTGTGTGTGTGTGTGTATGAATGTATGTATGTATGTGTGTGTGTGTATGTGCGCGCGTGTGAATTAAAAAATGAATGGATCGCACTTACGGAAACGCTTGACAACTTGACGCGCGGCGACAACGCCAAGGAATGCCGCAGTGCCCGCTGTGAACGGCAACACGCGCATCGCCACGTCAGCGCCAGTGCTCAGAGATAAGCCGCGCTACAACAACAACATCGGATGCACGTTCAGAAATACGCATGCATGCACACACAATATACACACGCGAGTGACTTTGATGGATCACCTAAAAGCAGCGTCTGGGTGCGGCATGCAGACAGCGCTTGTTGCTCTTCTCGAGTCAGCTGCAAGGGCGAGTCTGAGTGAGTTGTACTAATACAACTGCACACACACACACGCACACACACACACACACACACACACACACACGCACACACACACACACACACACACACACACACACACACACACACACACACACACACACACACACACACACACACACACACACAC
>CALSCQ010000913.1:0-13848 GCA_943704525.1 Pigoraptor vietnamica
GCCATCCGGGAATCGAACCCACGACTTTCAAAAAGTCGAAGATCGAACTTCCCCGCTGCGCCACTGCAGTCACCCGGGTTATTTCTGTCTCTCCACGGACCCTATTTCAGGCGCTAGATCACGTGGCCTGGTAGCAGCCGCTTTGGCTCGCTACATACCTATACCGGCACCTGCAACCTGAGCCTCTCGTGTTTTTCGCGCGCAGGCCTGTTCTTACGCCCGTCTCTTTCGCATCAAAAGAGTTCGGCGCACAACACAAATGGGTGACGCGGCCGTGCCGTCCCCGTCTTCGACTCAGGGCACTGCGACGGCAGACGACGTGCTGAGGGACAAGCTGCTTGCGCGCGCGCGCGGCCAAGTCGAGCGATGGGCCGGCGAGCGCGGGCAAGGGCGCCGCCTGGCATCGTCAGAAGGCATGCACATTGAAAAGCGCGCAACTCTCCCGCTTGACATGCAGCCTTCTGAGAGCGCCGCGGACACGTTCGTGGAACCTCCGCGGCGCATCCCCGTTCTCGCCGAGTGCGACGTGCTTGTTGTCGGCGCTGGGCCCGCGGGCCTCTCTGCGGCCATTGGCGCGGCGCGTGCGGGCGCGGACGTGGTGCTGATGGAACGCTACGGGTGCTTTGGTGGGTGCATCACGACGGTTGGAATGGAGACGCTCGCGTGGTATCGCTACGAGGGCACGACGGATGTCGAGGGCATTGGGATTGAGATGGAGCGACTCGCCGCGCAGATGGGGGGGACGGTAAAGTTTCCCTACAACAACTCGGAGTGCCTCGACGCCGACTTTTTCAAGATTGTCGCCGACCACCTCGTGCGATCCAACGGCATTCGGCCGCTCCTGCACACTTACGCCGTGGAGGCGCTTTTGGAAGGGCGCCGCATTGCGGGCGTTATTACGGAAAGCAAGTCCGGACGGCAGGCGATACGCGCCAAGCGGGTCGTCGACTGCACCGGCGACGCCGACATTGCCTACATGGCAGGCGCGCGTTACGTCAAGTACGAGCCAGAGAAGATGATGGGCGTGACGACGGTGTTTTGCGCGTCAGGCGTGGACAAGAGGCGGTTTCTCGAGTACACGGAGCAGAACCCCGCGACGTACAGCGACTGGGACTGGGGCGAGTTCAAGCAGGAGACGACGGGAAAGGAGGACTCGCTGCGGAGCCCTTACTTGGAGAAGGAGTTTACGCGCGCCGCGGAGGCCGGCATCATCCAGGCGGACGACATGCGCGCACGCGGCGTGGCCGTCGGGGGCACGTGGTCGGCGCTCACAGACGCGGGTGAGGCGACGAATTTGAACCTCGTGCACATCAGCGGGATCGACGGGACGAACGTGCTCGACCTCACGCGTGCCGAAATGGAAGGGCGCCGGCAGATTCCGTTTGCGGTGGCGGCCATGAAGCACGCGATTCCCGGTTTTGAGAACGCCAAGCTGCGCAACATTAGCACAACGCTTGGCGTGCGTGACACGCGCAAGATTGTCGGGCGGCACAACCTCACACGAGAGGAAGTGCTTGGCCAGGCGCGGTTCGATGATGCTATCGGCATCTTTCCAGAGTTTCTCGACGGCTACGCAATTCTCGTGCTACCGACGACGGGACGCTACTTCCAAGTCCCGTACGGCATCCTCGTCTCGCCGGACGTCGACAATCTGTTGGTCGGCGGTCGGTGCGTCGCGGGCGATCGTGCCTCACACACGGCCATGCGTAACATGATGGCGTGCACTGTCACGGGACAGGGCGCGGGTGTGGCTGCCGCCGTCTCGGTGCGCTTGGGTGTGAGCACGACCGACGTGGACATTCGTCTGGTGCAGGAGGAGCTCGTGCGACAGGGCGTTCGGATAAAGTAATCGGAACTGGCTTCAACGGATCTGCTCCATGGGGAGTGAGTCCACTATGTATTGCGAACAAAAGACATACTCTGCAGCGTGGGTGTCGGCCTGCTTATGTCTGAGCCATGGTTGCTGTCTGAGAGAGAGTGAGCGGGTGCCTGTGGCTATTTGCGTGCGCGCACACTGCCGACGGCGCGCGAGGGAACGGAAGCACACCCAACAAGCCTAAGCGACCCTACAGCCAATCACAGCGGACGGCACGAAATAAACATATCTGGGCTATTTGGGTACAAATTATCCAAATGTGTCCTCTACTTGGTCCAATAATTATTTTTAGGTACGGAAGGTATTCTATATTTAGTAGGTGCCTTCTGTTGATTGTTTCACAACTGGGGAAGCCGGCGGCGTGTCTCTCAGCACGGTTTTTTCACAGCAAGCCCACACACACACACACACACACACGCGCACCCTGCACAGCGGGACACGCGGGCATAGGCAACACACACACGCACACACGCACATTGGGCCCGTGCCTACCACCCTGCGGTGGAATGCCCCGCAGTTGACACACACACAGACGACGCGCATCCCACACACAGGGATGTCACCCTAGTACGCACTGGACAGGGCCGTGCGACTGACCCTCGCGTGAGAGATGGCGGACGGTCCCGCTGCCACGAGCGATGCGCTGGGGGCGTCATTCACGGGCCGCGAGGATGGCCAGGGGGGGAGCGTCCGCCGCACGTCGTCCGCGGACAGCGCCAAGAGCGAAGTGCGCTTTGCCGAGAGTGAGAATGAGGGTTCGCGCGGCAACCGGTCGTCGCTAGAAGTGCGCGAACTGTCGCAGGAATCGACGGAGGGCATGCGCCGGCAGCGAAGTGCGACCCTCCCGCCGCAAGTGACCGTCACGCGCGCCGCGTCACTTAAGAAATCTCACCGCGCATCGAAAGACGACTCGGAGCTTGGGCTTGCGCGACCAGAGGCCGCTGCGAGGAGCGGTGCGAGTCCCACGCCGGAACAACAGGCGGCGATTGCGGCTGCGCACAGCGGCCAGCCACCTGCCGCCATGAGGACGAAGGTGGATGAGATGGAGTGCATCTGTGCGTTTGTCTTTCCATTTCGAACGACCCTGTTCTAAAAAACGACACTGCGATGCGTTTGTGTCGTCTCCGCAGCTGGCGTCTTTTGGGATTAATCTGAAGAAGGTGAGGCGAGGTCGATTGCTCTTAACAAGGCCTATTTCCGCCCACGTGCCCATGGAGCCGCACACAAAAATGTCCGTTCATTGCGCATCTATTAAGCACGGCTCTCCGGTTGCAGCTGCGAGACAGCATTTTCGTGAACCCCAAGAAGGACCTCGGCGTGCCCTCGGCCGACGACAACTCGACGTCGCCCGCCGCACGCACCAAGACAGTGCGGCAGCGATCGCCCTCCCCCTCGCCCACAGCCTCCGCCATGGCAGCATCCAACGACGACGCGCAGGCCCAACCATCCTCTACGCAGCCGGCGGCGCCCACGTCGCAGCCGCAGTCTCAATCGCCGCTGAAAGAGAGCGAGGAGGCGCCGTCCAAGACGGTGATCTCGCAGCAGCCCTCGAACTCGCAGTTGTCTAAGAAGGGCCAGGCAGCCGCGCGCGACGACAAGGCGGAAGACGCCGCTCGTGACAAGAAGGGTCCCGAGCAGACGTCGCCGCGCAATTCGCGCCCACCCGCCGAACAGCAAGTCTCTGGCTTGAAGAAGAAGGGGGCGAAACCGACCACGCCGCAGGCGAACGTGAGTGTGCGCTGTGTGGGTCTCGCTGTTGCCGGAGTGTCATAAGGGTGCTTACGTCTGTTTTTTTCTTTGCATGGGTGTTTTGTGGCCACAGGCGTTTGAGGTTGCGTTGAAGGAGACCGTACCTTCGTCGGCGGTTGCCCACGCCTTGGGCGAGTATAAGGTAGGTTTCCGGGCGTTAATGTATGTGGGGGCATGCGTGGACGGGTGTGTGTGTGTGTGTGTGCGTGTAGTATGTGTGTGCGTGTGCGTGCGTCGTGCGTGCGTACGCTGTTGTTTATGTGACGAACTTGAACATTTGCATTGGCGCACTGCAGGAGAAGAACTGGCGGCAGTGCTATGCCCCGGACGCGATTGCCGCCCTCTCGCGCGAGGGCGAGAAGCTGTCGGACCACGTGTGGGAGGTTTTCACAAGCGAAATTGCCTATCTCGAATACCTCCTCATTGTTGTCGAGGTATGCGTCGGTCGGCTAAAGCCCCACCGTACACTCGCGTTCGGCTGACACCCACTGTCTGTTTTGCTGGTAGCCGCCTAACCCTCGCCGCACTCTAGTGCTCCGTTGACTGCCGCTCCCTGTATATCTGCGTTGCGCGTGTGCGTGCGTGAGTGTGCGTGTGAGTGCGTGCTGCATATGCGTGCGTGTCGGGAAGGATCTCACCGCCTCTGTTGCCTCCCCCTGCGTGCAACAGGGCTTCCAAAAGCCACTCCGCGAGTTGAAGGCACGCGGCTTTCTTTCGGACGTCAGTGAATCGCTTCTGTTTGGCAACTTGGGCGATGTGCTCGCGGTGAACGACGCAATTGTGCGCGCGATGCTCGCGAGGGTCTTGCAGGCCCAGGGAGCGCCGCTGAGCCCCTTTACCGCACAGCACGTTATCGACTGCTACGGCGATGTGAGTGGATGTTATCGTATGTGGCCATTGTCAGCGCGGTGCTCTCTGCGTGCGTGCGTGCATGTGTGTGTGTGTGTGTGTGTGTGTGTGTGTGTGTGTGTGTGTGTGTGCGCGCGCGCGCGTGTGTGTGTGTGCACTATTATCCGTCTGCCTATGGGGTGTTCTAATGACAAAAATGGCGTTGCGCGCACCGCAGTTTGAGCGCACGTTCGCGTGCTATCGCGACTATGCGACGGCGATGGCCGAGTCACGTGCGTACTTGGAACAGATGGGCAAAACCAGCGACGAATTTGCCGCCTTCGTGAAGGTGCGTGCGAATGGCTGCGTCTGCATGCATATCGCATGATGTGGGAAAGGCTGTGTGCATGCATATTGCATGATGTGTAAAAGGTCGCGTAATGTGTGTAACTCCTCATGTTGTGTGCTTCTGGAGCGCCTGTGTCGTCCTCTTCGCGTGTTCGCAAATGTGAGTTCGTTCACCTGATTCGCCCAGCTAACCCCCGTCGCACATTTCTCTCCCTCTCTCAGTACTGCGAGTCCAAGCCCGTCTGTCGCCGCCTCGATCTCAAGGGCCTCTTGTTTGCGCCCGTTCAGCGACTCACAAAGTACCCGCTCTTCTTCTCCGACATTGCGAAGCGAGTGGCAGGCGCAACACCCGACAGTCCCACGCGCGCGGACGTCGAGCGCCTGAGGGACAGCTCGCAGGTGTTTCTTTCGCGGATCAACACGACCATTCGGGAGAGGGAATCGCTCGCGCGGCTGAGGTCGATTGACGCGTCGATGGTGTGGGTGCGCGACCCCATGGCGCCGGATGAGATACCGCAGGTCCGTGCTGTTTGTGAATATGTGTGGGTGCGTGCGTGCGCGCGTAGGTGTATGCATGATGTGTGTGCTGTCTTTAGAACCGTAACTTACGGCGGTGGGGCTCGTATCAATGGTGGACCTTCCGCTGAGTGTGTTGATTCGTGCGCAGGACATTAAGCTGTCGCTGCCTGGGCGTCTTATGCTCCACGAGGGACGCCTGTTCAAGGCGGGCGCGATCATGCTGAGCGAGAGGTGGGTCGCAGTGAGACCCGTTTTTGGTTTGCTGGGGAGGGCAATGGAGGGTGGTGGTGGTGGGGTTAGGGGCAGGGAAACCACTGAGGGCGCGTATGCATGGGGTCTTGCGGGTTTGCGGGCGTTCGAGAGTTCTGCTTCGTCGCAAGCTCGGAAGGGAATTTGCTGACGCGTGTGACGTGGCGCGTGCGCAGATATGTGTTCCTGTTCAGCGACGCGCTCCTTGTGACAAAGCCGCGCAAGGAAATCCTCGGAAAGGCGCAATACGTCGCCAACAAGCCGGTAAGGGGACGCGAAGAGTGTATGCGTGGCGTGTGGCGCACGCATATGGCGCGTGTGCTTGGCATGCATGCGTTGCTTTTCGTGGCCCACCTCCAATTTTGTATCCGGACCCGTTGGTAAAATCTCATTGCGTACACTGCGTCTTCCGCGTTACGCCTCCTTTCCCACAATCGACTAAATGGTTTAATTTGCCTGCTCTATCCCCCTGCAGCCGATTCCCATTGCGGATGTGCGCATCACTGACGTCAGCGATGAAGAAGGTCGGCTTAACGGCATCTGTTGGAGCCGTTGTGTGCGTGCGTGTGCGCATCACTATTCGGAAGCACTGAGTCTTCTCGTCTCTCCCTTGTTGCGCGTGCAGGGCTGCGCAATGCGTTTGTGGTTCTCCATGTGGACGCGAACGGCAACAATCTGCAGGGCTTCACATTCCAGGCGCCGAGTGCGCACGACAAGGCCGTGTGGCTCGAGACGATACTCTCCGCCAGCACATCGGCCAGCGAGGGTGCGTGCTCTTCTGCATGCTGTGTGAAATGTTGCACCATGTGCGCGTGCGTCGCATTTGTGCCGTGTGTTAGTGTTGCACCGTGTACTGTATGTTGCATGTGTGTAGGTAAAGGGCGTCAGCGCGCGTAACGATCTCCTGCGCTCACTCGCGTATGTTCCTCCCCGCAGCCGCTCCCCGCCACGAGGAACCCGCGCCACAACAGATGCTCGTCAAGGTGTTTGTGCCCATCTCGCCCGACCTCAACGTCATGATGACGGTGTGCGTGACGCCTCAGTCGCCGCTGTCGGAGATTGTCGCCACCGTCTGCCGCATTAAGAACCTCAATCCGGACGACTTTGAGCTCTACCTCCCTGCGTCGGATTCCACGGAAGCGGACCTGTCCGTGCCTCCCACTCGCGGTGGGAAGGACAAGAAGGGCACCGTTCGTGGCGGAAGACACCACCATGGCACTGGGCGTGGAGGTCGCAGGGACGATGGAGGGAAGGGCGCCGCGGATACATCGGAAATGTTCCGCCGGCTGAGCGTCAACGACGACAGTGCCAGTTCGGCGAGCGAAGGCGATGGGAACGCCTCTATGCCGCTCGACCTCACGCTCACCGTTGACTCGGTGCGACCCACGCTACTCCGAATGCACCGCAAGCGCACGTCCGGAATCGCGCCGACCTCACTTTCGTCTCTTCCGCCCGTCGAGGAAATGCCTGCGGCGGCCGCGGACGCTCCGCAGAAGGGCGCCGGGCTCACGATCGACACCACCGCGCAGCCGAAGGCGGACTATGCTGCAATGGAGCCACCGAAGTCGCCGGGTGCCGCGAAGGTGGTCGGGCAGATTGTGACGACGGCCGACGGTGGGTGCGAATGGACTATGATTGGTTTTCATTTTGTTTATGTGTTTATGTTCATAGTTGTTCGCATCTCTTAATCTTCACTTTTCCTTTGGACCTTGCCTCCCGTCCTCAATTTGACATCTCGCTCCGTTGGCATTGCATTTTTGTATGTGTTGCGCTGACGTGCGATGCTACCCCTCCCAACAGCGTCCAAAACGCCCGAAGTCATCGCACTGCTGGCAGAAGTCGCCGACTTGCAAGAACAGCTGCGCCGCGCCACGTCCGAGGCCAACCTTGGCCGCCTCCGCTCGTCGCTCATGCGCCGCGCGACTTCGCAGCGGCTGTCGTCCGGAGACGAAGGGCGCCGTCCGTCGCTCGCAGTGCTGCAGCCCGAGTGGCAGAGTCACCTCGAAGACCTCCATGTGGGTGCACCGCGTGCTTCATCGCCCTCACCGCGCTCACACACGCGTTTGTTGTACTGCACCCCTTGCTCTCCTTTTTATTTTTTTTAATCTTTTCCCCTCCATGTGGGTGCACCGCGTGCTTCATCGCCCTCACCGCGCTCACACACGCGTTTGTTGTACTGCACCCCTTGCCCTCCTTTTTATTTTTTATAATCTTTTCCGAGTTTTGCGTATCTAATTCGTGTTCCTTGCATGTGTAGGCGAAAGTGGAGCGCGAGCGCCAGATGGCGGGAACGGCCGAGTCGCCGCCTGTGACGCCGACCGCCGACGCCCCCCCGACCATGGATCACGCCCCGCGCCCGCGCGCACGCTCATCGCTGCCGACCGTCAACCTCGGCGAGATTAGCGAAAGGGACGAGCTGCATTCCAGCTCTCCGCCACGTGACACGCGCATTGTGCGGCGGACTAGCGGCGGACATAGCCTGTTGGGTGAGGACGACCCCGTCGCACTCGTGGCGCGGCTACGGTCTGCGTGCATGCGACGGGCGGGCGAATCGGAATCGCTGATGCCTCGGGAAGTGGCCGAAGCACTGCGCGTGATTGAGCGCCACTACCGCAGCGAATCGACCGCGTGACGGCAGCTAATGAATTGCTTCTCGAGTACCATTGTGTCAATGAGTAACAGTACGCTGACACCAGCTCTCACACGGACACTACAAACAGAATAGCGCACGCATAGAGACTCAACAGACTATGGAACGTGGAGGGCGACGGCTAACAAGTATCAAACGACAACAACAACAACAACAACAACCAACGTTCGATTTTATGGCGGGTTTTCGGCGAAGAACCGCTGTGCGGCGGCATTTTCAACCCCCAAATCGTCACCCGACGATATGAGTGCGCATGCAGTGTCCGCGGCAGCCGCCGCTTTTGCCGCGTCGTCACGCCGCATGCTGTAGTACGCCACCCACTCATGCGGAAGCATGGTCGTCGCGGTCGCCAGTTTTCGCGCGCACGCGTCCGCGTCGCACAGCGCAAGCGACATGGGGCGGGAAAAGAGGGGCACGACGGGATGCGCCGCATCGCCGACGAGAATGGTGGAGGCGCGGTGCGCAAATGACGACAGCTTGACGCCCCTCCGATAAAGTGGCAAGCAGGCGAAGGGTGGCGCCGTGTTACGCACAATGTGGGCGAGGCGTGCGTCGATGCCCAAGTCTGAGAGGGCGTCTGCGACGAGCAACGGGGTGACGGCCATCGTCGTCGCAAGCAGCCGCGCAATGGAATCCATCGGAAGGTCGCGCCCGTCCACGGAGAGATGGTCGCCTGGCCCGTGCGAAGTCGCAAAGTCAGGCAGCTGTGCGGCGCGGAGGGTGATTGCCGCCACGCACCCGACGCCGCCGGCGAGCGACCAGTACGCGTCTGCGCCAATACGGCGAAGCACAAGCACGGCGGAAGCTGTTGGGAATACTGTCACACCCGTCGCGCACAGGGCATTCGTGGCTGTTGGCGATGCGTCGTTGTCGGAGAAGATGCCCGGTGTGCGCCCGCCCCACAGGTACAGCTGCGTGGAGACCGGCATCTCCTCCTCGCCGCCTATTGTCGTGAAGAGCGCGCGCCGCACGTCCGACTGCGCTCCGTCCGCACCCACGAGCGGCTGTCCAAACTGACGCCAGGGAGATCCTTCGCCAGAGAATGCCACGTCAATGTCGCTTGCCTCGCACCGCGTTATGGCAGTGTCCGCGTGCACGTCCACAAAGTCTACGCGGCTGCGGGTGTTATGCAGCGCCTCGGACAGGGCGTCCAGAAGAGCGCCGTGGGCAACGTTCGCATCGCCGGCTGTTGCAGAGGCGCCGATCAGGCGTGCGTCGCCCCATGCCCGTCGTTCGACCTCGCCCACGCGCAACAGCTGTCCGCGTTTCTCCAAGGTTGCACCAATGTCGAGTGCATCCAAAAACGCCACGGCTGGTCGGGAGAGAGTGATACCCTGGGAGTGCCTGTGACACGCGCGCGCACAAGGGGACATCAGCAGTGCGTTATGAACGACGCAACTCTCCCTCTTTTTTCTCTCACCTCCACGCGCTCGCTCTCCGCTGGGCGGGCTGCGCTTCGTACACAGCAACGTCTTGCGCACCCGCGCGGTGCAGCGCGAGTGCGAGCGAGAGACCCGACACACCGCCGCCAACAATGCGCACGGGACGACGAAGGTACATTTTTAGAGGTCGCAGCGACCTTCAGCCGCCGACTCTTTTTCAGTTTTCTGGCGCCCGCAGTAACAGATCAGCTGTTACGACGTTACTACTCCACCCCCCTTACCAACCCCCTTGACCCCCCTTGTACCCCCTTCGCGTCATACTCGCCCATACTGTGCATCTGTTGATAGTAAGTTCAAACTCGTTATAAGTCCGCGTTTGTGTTTCGCGTGCGCGTGTGTGTGTGAGCCTGTTGGGCGGTGAGTGTGTCTATGACGCATGTGCCGTATGAAAGGGGCGTGTCGTGTTGCATGGCGGCTGCCCTTAGGAGACAGGAGTGTGTATCGTCGTAAGATGCGAGTGCAACTTTATGACACACAGCTGTTTCGTAGGTACGGCGTGCCGCTTTTCAACATGGCGACGGCCCTTCTCAGTCGCGCCCGCTGGGGTGGGTATCGCTGACTCACTATGACACGCAGTGCAATGTCAAGTGGCCGTTTGCTCATCTCGTTCGCGTCTTTTGTCACAACTAGTGTCGAGCGCGGTCTCTGTCGCCCCGCGTGTGTCTGCGTCGTATGCGACTGCGGCGGCTGCTCAGCCCGCGCCCGCAAAGCCCGCTCGCACGTACGGAAATCTGAAGGATTCAGACCGCATCTTCACCAACCTGTACGGGCGGCACGACTGGCGGCTGAAGGGTGCGCTGCGGAGGGGCGATTGGTACAAGACAAAGGAGATTATCCTCAAGGGAACGGACTGGATTCTCAACGAGGTGAAGAAGTCTGGGCTGCGCGGCCGCGGTGGCGCCGGGTTTCCCTCTGGCATTAAGTGGGGCTTTATGAACAAGCCGTCGGATGGGAGGTGGGCGTTGGCGTTGGGCGCCTGTGTATTGTGTGCAAATAGTGGAATGTTTGTGAACGTGTGTATGCGAGTGTCGTATTGGCGTTGGCGACTGTCTGCGCGCACTGTCGTTTGACGCACACATCGAGTGTCGTGCGTTCCATGACTGCTCGCCGGTGGTGTGCATATACGTATGGGACACCGCAAGTGAGAGATAAGGGGACCACCGCTGAGTCTCTTTCGTCGCTATATTGCTGCGTAGGCCGAAGTATCTCGTCGTCAATGCGGACGAGGGCGAGCCCGGTACCTGCAAGGACAGGGAGATCATGCGCCACGACCCCCACAAGCTCGTGGAGGGGTGCCTGATCGCAGGCCGCGCCATGGGAGCGCGCGCAGCGTACATTTACATTCGCGGAGAGTTCTATAATGAGGCGTCGAACATGCAGGTGTGTGCGTGCGTGCGTGTGGACTCGAGTATAATCGCTGTGTGTGCGTGCGCAGTCGTCGTGTTGTGTGCGAAAGCGGGAGTTAAGAATGGTTGCGTAGTACGTGAATGGGCAACCTCGGTTTCAAGACTGTGTTGGTCGCCATCGGCCCTTCTTTGAAGTTTTACGCGTGTTGTGTCTCTAATGCTCTCCTCTCCGTCGCCCCTTTGCGCCAGGTGGCCATCAACGAGGCGTACCAGGCGGGCCTCATCGGCAAGAACGCGTGCGGTTCGGGTTACGACTTTGACGTCTACATGCACCGCGGTGCGGGCGCGTACATTTGCGGTGAGGAGACGGCGCTGATCGAGTCGCTGGAGGGGAAGGCCGGCAAGCCCCGCCTCAAGCCCCCGTTCCCCGCGGACGTCGGCGCTTTTGGGTGCCCGACGACCGTGGCGAATGTCGAGACGGTGGCCGTTGCGCCCGCCATTTGCCGCCGTGGAGGCGAGTGGTTCGCCTCGTTTGGGAGGGAGAGGAACCAGGGCACGAAGCTCTTCTGCATCTCGGGACAGGTGAGTGTGTGCATGTGTGCGGGCGTTTTTGTGTACACGTGACACCAGCATTTGCGTCTCCTCCTTCTCGTATTTTGTGTTGTGCCCATCTTTCCGGCTTGCTCACTGCTCCTGTTTCCGTCCACGCGCAGGTCAACACGCCGTGCACGGTGGAGGAGGAGATGTCGATTCCACTGAAGGAGCTCATCGAGCGCCACGCGGGCGGCGTTATTGGCGGCTGGGACAACCTTCTCGCGATTATTCCCGGCGGTTCGTCCGTGCCCCTCCTTCCTCGCAAGATCTGCGACGACGTGCTCATGGACTTTGACGCGCTGAGGGACGTGCAGTCGGGTCTCGGCACTGCGGCGGTGATAGTGATGAACAAACAGGCCGACCCGATCAAGTGCATTTCGCGCCTCAGCGACTTTTACAAGCACGAGAGCTGCGGACAGTGCACGCCGTGCCGCGAGGGATGCGGCTGGCTGGCGAAGATGATGCATCGGTGCGTGTTTGCGCGGCTGGCACACTCACTCAGATATACACACACGCACACGCAACTGTGTACTCACGAGGCTTCACTTTCCGTTCCAGGTTTGTGACTGGCGAGGCGCGCGTGGAGGAGATTGACATGATCGAAGAGCTCAGTCGCCAGATTGAGGGCCACACCATCTGCGCCCTTGGCGATGCCGCCGCGTGGCCCGTTCAGGTGAGATGACGCCAACCGTCCCTATGCTAAACACACACACACACACATACAAACACACACACCATTCGGCTTTTCTCGCTCTTGCATGCTTCTCTGGACAGTCAACTTCGGCCCTCTCCAGTGTTCCTAATCCCTCTCCTTATCCTGCAGGGTCTTATTCGCCATTTCCGGCCACTGATGGAGCAGCGCATTGCCGAATTTAGGGCGAGCGGGCAGGGAAAGGTCGCCGCGGCCCACTGAGGGCGATCGTGTGAATAGCGCTTGTTTGCGTCTCGTGCCTCTTGCGGGAGGCTAGTTGGTAGACAAAGTGTGTGAGCGTGCGCGCAAGTGTGTTTGGCGTCTGGCGTGGGGCGAGTAGGGTGGGCGCGTCCGTGTAAGGATTGAAATTGGGACGTGCTCGTTACGTAGTTCTCAAATTACTTTGCTTTGCATTATGTCCGCTCACGCGTAGTGCGAGCGACTGCGTAACGAATGTCAACCAAGGACGCCAAATGTGCCGTCCTCTGTGTCATGTGTATGAAACAGCAAGGGCAGACAGACAGAGGGTGCTCGTCAGAGGGTTCTCAATTCACTCTAATTCCCGCTGCGAGGACGCGGTCCCAGGTCTGAACCAAAGCGCGTTTTTGCTTGCGGAAGGGTGACTTTTGCCTGCAAGGGCCCTAACCCCAACCCTATCACATGATTACACACTTTTGTCTTCCAAATTCGGCGTCTGGACATCTATTTCCTATTCGGGGCAACAAGCGCACCTTCCAAATCAGTAAATTCCTTGTCCTTTTCGTGTCCGCGGACATTCCACGATCACTATATATAAATATTACAGTCTTGTTATTTCCATATAAGGAATAGGTCTAAGCTTGTCCAGCCTCGAGTTATTTTGGGAATTCCCAGAGCAAATGGCTATTGGCATGCACACACACCAAACCGACGCCACGCCACGCCCTTCAAACGATTTTGCGAGGCAACCGCGCATTCGCTCCCATCACACGCAATTTTCTCTTATTTCACGCACTCTGTCACTCGCACAGAGCAGGCAAAACTCCCGGAGTCCCTTCGCGGCGGGGACACGGGAGGCCTTTGCGTGTGTGTGTTTTTGTGTGCTGCCGTGCACAGACGCAGTTGTTGGGCCCATCGGCATCGATTCGGACGAGACCTGTCGAGAATGAGCGGAGGTGGGAGTGCACACCGCCCCCATACTCCGCCATAATGGAGGGCGTGCGCGCATTGTTGTGGTGTTGAAGAACGCACCCACTCACAGCCATTTTCGCAGCTCGGCGGGAAGTCGTCAAGGAGGGCTTTGTGCTCGTCAAGCTCCGCCAAGTTGTGAAGGCACGTCACGCACTCTGCCGTCGGCGCTGTCTGTCTCTATTGTCTCCCCGTGTGTGCTACGGCGAACTCTGCCCATTGGAGATGTCGGGCTATCGCCTCCTCCCGTGTGCTAGTCGTACATCTCCTACGTTCCCCCTCGTGCACTCTGTAGCAATCATGGATCAGCTACCGCTTTGTGACTGTATTGCCTCTCCGTGTGTGCCCGTGTGTGCCATGCGCTAGTCTCCTATCGCTAATACCCCCCC
>CALSCQ010000917.1:0-36596 GCA_943704525.1 Pigoraptor vietnamica
GGGGGGGGAGGAGGAGGTTGGAATTTCTGTCCGCTGACATTTCGCAATCTCTTTGCGTTGTGTGTGTATTCTAAATTGGCTTCCAACCTTGCAGTCAAGCGCACGCACGAGGCGGCCATCGACGCGCAAGTGTTCGCATCGCTGTCGAAGATCGGTGCCGAGCGCGCCCTCAAAATGAGCACGGACTTTGTGAATTTCGATGCGAACGTGTTTGTGGCCAAGCTCAAGGCGCGCTTTGGGATCGGCGGGGACGACGGGCGCCTGTTGACGCAGGCGGAAGCGGACGACGAGGACGGCGCGCGCGGTGAAGACGCCGCGGCTGCGTGGGCCAAGATGGGCCGCTTTGCGCTCCCGGTCTACAGGACATTACCCGCAGTCAACTTTGTGTGGGTGAAAGCGCCTGCGCAGCCCCAATCGACTGCTTCGTTTCCCCTCATTCGTGCGCAGTAACTGCTCTTGACGTCTTGACTCAACATGCCACGCCACCGCTCCGCTCCCCTCACCCTCCGCGTGAACTCGCGTGTGCGTTGCAGTTTCGGTCCCCTCGACATTGTCGCCGTCAAGCGAAAGGCGGCCGAGCGGGCCAAGAAGCCCGTCTTTGATCCGTCGCAAAAGGTCACCCCGCTCGAGGTGGGGGCTTGGGCATCCCTGTTGCCTGTTCGATGACGCTATGGATGCACACAAACAGCACACAAGCGCTCGTGCACACCCACACACCCACACCCACCCACACACACACACACACAACGCACGCACGCACGCAAGTGCGCACGCACACACACACACACACACACACACACACACACACACACGCACGCACACACACACACAACGTGACACCCCCTCCGCCACAAGAACGACAACAGCGGCAACTTATTCACCCATCTCACTCTGCGCAGGGACTTGCGCCCGGGGCATCGTCCGAGGAAACGACGACGGGCGAGGTGAAGGTGGTCCTGGAGCACCTCCGGAAGCAGCGCGGTCCCATCAACGTGTTCCGCTTTGTCATCAACCCGGAGTCGTTCTCTCAGACGGTGGAGAACATTTTCCACCTCTCGTTCCTCGTCAAGGACGGCCAGGCGCGCATTCTGCTCAAGGACGGCATCCCTTTCGTCGGTTGGTTTGCGTACATCGCGCGTGGGCGTGCGTCTCGTCGTGTGGCTTTGCGAGTCGTGTGGGTGCGTCTCGTCGTGTGGCTCTTTTCGCGCAATAGTCTCTCCTGCATTTCTTCATGTCTTCATTTTTTTTGGTTCTCTGAACATTTGCCTGCGGTCCAACTTTCGATTCGCAGAGGCCGTGGAGCAGGACGAGGAAGGCGACGCACAGCCTCAGGAGAGGAAACAGGCCATCTTCGAAATGACAGTCCCCATTTGGAAGGTGCGCCGCGTGTGCGTGCGTGCGTGCGCGCGTGCGTGCGTGTGCGTGCGGATGAGGGGATATTCTGCGTGTGCGCGCACGACCATACGTGCAGCGAAGCCTTACTCTGATGGTGGCCAACAGGAAATTATCGAGGCGCTGAGCATCACGGATTCCATCATCCCCCACCGGCACGTGACGTCGGACGGGCAGGCCTATGCGTCGACTCAGCACGCGGGCGCTGCGTCGTCGCAGGACGGCGAGGACGGCGCCGCACGCGCGCCCAAGAAGCGCAGAAAGTAGGCGTAACAAGCGGCGACGCGTCCGTTTTGCGTGCTGTGAAAGCGTGCCAAGCTGTCCCGTGGCCTCTCCCGTGCGTGCGTGCGTGCGTGTGCGTGCAGCGCCCAGTGTCGCCGTGGAAAGCGATATATAAACTCTCTGTTGCAAGTTGTTGACGACATATCGAACGTCTGAAGGCAAACGCAAAACGAAGCGCAGGCGAAACGCAATCGATGACGACAAACGCAGCGTGGCAGTGTTGGTGTGTGTGGGTATGGTATGTGTGCGTGCGCGCGCATGTGGGACCGTTAAACAGTGTCTAACGACAACAGCGCCCTCAGTACAGGTCGCCGTCTTGCTTTCCGGCGTACGTCGGTTGCATCCAGTGGAACTTGCACATGCAGAGGAGGCTCATGAGGGCACACACGCTCATAACGACGACGAGTGCAACGCGAGGAATGACAGTGTTGTCCGTCGCCTGCAGAGTGATGTGAAAATCGCTCCGAATTAAGGACAGGATACGGACCCAAGGTGAAAGATTCGCAGACGCAATCAACAACAGCCCAAGCGTTCTGCCGGAGAAAGGGGGGATGCAGAGGCTTCAGCAGCTTCACGCACCGTCGTGAGTTTGTCCAGCTCGCCGGCATCTTTCCGCGGCGACAGGGTGAGAATGAGCGTTACGATGACGGCCGCCGCGAGCGCGCCCGCAAAAGCCCCTCGCGCCTTCTTCGCACGACACGCGGCAAGAGCCGCAAAGACGGCGACCACCCAAAAGAGAATGAGAACGAAGAGGCCGACGCCAATGCCCAGCACGCGCGTCATTTCGCCTCTCGAATGGTCAAGGCCACGGCTGATGTTCGATCGCGCGCGCGCGACGGGAAAACATACGGTGAGAAAGACGATGGAACCACAGCAGCAGCGCACGCAGGGGCACAGTGTGCGTCGGATTTGCGCGGAAAGTGTCGGTGAAAGTTCCCGCGCGTTTTGAGGAATGTACGGCAGACACCGGTGTCAAGTCGAGTGCAATGCAGGGTCGGTATTACACAAGTGTAACAGACAGTTGGGGTTAACGACTGTGAATTTCATCGACGGCGACTAGCAACCGGAACGTGGTCGTAATAGCCGACCATAACTCCTTCGTGCTCTGGACACATTGTCGCGAAGGAAACACAGCAGTCGTCGTGCCGTAGACTAGCGTCTGTTGCGAACGAGACGCACACGGGAGTTCCGAGGGCCTTCCCTGCCAGTGACCAAAAGTGAGAGTGAAAGTGAGTTGCGAGGGGAATGTGCTGGCGGTTCAGGAGGAGACGCGTGGCCCCTTTCGACGACGATGGCGTGGCTGCGAGTGCCCCCGCTACAACGGCTGCCACACTCCACACAAATGGCGAGACTTCCTCGAAACTGGGACTCGAGCTCCGTGAGAAGGGTTCCGCGAAGGACCCCGATGACGATTGGCCGCACGTGACGCTCCCACACACCCGCAACGTCATGCACCGTCCTGGGCTGCGCGGGGATGCATCGGGCGGGAACCTTGCGTCGCTGCGGCGGAGGGTAGCTCGTGGCCAGTGGGTGGAGGTGCCGGTGTTTGTGTCGTCGACGTTTCTGGACATGCACGCGGAGAGGGATCTCCTGTCCGCGCGCGCACTCCGTCGGCTCGAGCGCCGGTTGCAGGACGACGGCTATAAGGTCAAGATTAGGGAGATTGACCTTCGGTGGGTGTCGTCGCACAGTTGTTTCAGTTCGCGCTAACATGGGCTGGAAGAGGCCTGTGTGTGGGCGAGAGACTGATGGTCTGTGCTCGTGGGGTGTGTTTCGTATATTGTGCCTGTATGGGTGTTCACACTAGAGGGTAATGTGCTCTTGCGCGCACACCTCTCACTGCACGCAGACACTTTGAGAGTCCCGCAAGTGCCAGTCGCACGCTCCTTTGACGTCGTCTAATCAGATGCCGCCTCCCACCCACCATCCCACACACGCTCAGCTGGGGCATCACGCAGGAGGAGACGGAGCAGGGCCTCGGCGTCCCCATCTGTCTCGGTCTCGTGCAGCTCTGTCGCCCCTTCTTCATCGGCCTCATTGGTCGGCGCTACGGGTGGCGTCCGGACGCGCCGATGTACGGACTCGACGGCGACGGCGCATGCGCGTCCTGGATAGGCCAGTTCCCTTCGGGCCGTTCCGTCACGGAGCTTGAAATGTTCCTGGCGTCGGCTCCCTACGACGATGGCGACGGAAGGCCCGTCACGCCGCGGCCGCTGGTGTACGAGCGCGACTCTGCCTTTCTCGCCTCGGCGACGTTTGCGGAGGACGCCGCGCGCAATCCGCAGCTGCGACGGCACTACGAACAAGATCCGGACATGGTCGATGCACTCAAGCGGCGCCTTGCCGCACGCGGCGTGCGCGTGCAGCGATACGCGTGCAAGTGGCGCGAGGGACAGTGCGTCGTCAGCGGCGACGGGCTACTTCCCAAGGATGGCGGGTCGCCTGTGGGCCTCCTCGAAGAGATGGTTGTCGCCGACCTTGAGGCGTGCATCCGGGGCACGTTTGACCCTGCCCCGCGGCACCTCACGTCCCTCGACCAGGCGCGCAACGACCACGCGGCCTTTGCCGAGGACTGCGGCGCGGCGGCCATCGGTCGGGATGAGATCGTCGCTCGCCTGGCCTCCTTTTTGCGAACGGGCATTCTGCCGCCCGCGTCGCCGGCGTCGGATGAAGGGGCTACTTCGGGACTGCCCAAGTGCGTCGTGCTTGTGGCGCCCCCGGGTCTTGGCAAGTCGGCCGTGGTGGCGCGTCTTGTGACAGAGATGATGGCGGGAGGCGGTGCGTCGCCGCGCGTTCACACAGTGGCGCACTTCGTGGGACCTGTCGTTGGGTCGTCGGGCGTGCGACAGCTCCTTCCGCGACTGTGCAAGGAACTGGCATCGATTGCCGCAGCGCACGACGACGGAACGGCCTCGTCAACGTCTGCCTCCTCGCTGGGTGCGCTGGACGACTACGTGGACCTCGTGAACAAGGACGCACTCTCTGCGTGCATGGCGCGTGCGGCCACGTGCGCCGGTCGCATCGCCATTGTTGTGGACGCCCTCAATCAGCTCGACGACGTCGACGGCGCGCACGAGTTGCGGTGGTTTCCTCGCACGCTGCCCGATGGTGTGTCGGTAGTGGTGAGCGCCGTGGAAGGGCGCTGCACCGAGGCGCTGCGGCGGCGCAATGACGTGGCGTTTGTCTCACTCAGCGGGCTCGAGGACGCGTCCAACCGTTGCGACATTGTGCGGCGCCTGCTCGGGGCGTACGGAAAGCGCCTTGCGGAGACGCCGGGCGACGGGGATGGCGGGCGGTCTCAGATGGACTGGCTTGTGAGCAAGGCCTCGGCCAACAGCCCGCTCTATCTCGCGCTGGCCTGCGAGGAGGTCAGACTCTTTGGGGACTACGGGCACAAGGGCGATGCGGTGACGTCACGCATCCGGGGCCTCCCGGAGGACGTGCCGGGGATGTTACTGCAGGTGCTTCGTCGCCTCGAGGGTGCGCACGGCGAGCGGCTGATCGCGGACGCTCTGTCGCTTCTTGCGAGTTCTCGGCACGGCCTCGGCACCGACGAGCTCCGGCGTGCGCTGGCACTGTGCGGGCACCCGTCCGACGCGCGGGGGTTGTTACCGGGGAAGGAGTGGTTTACGCTCGAAGTCGCCCTGCGGCCGTTCCTCAAGACGAGCGTGTCCGCGGACGGTGAGCAACTGCTCGGCTTCTTCCATCGGCAGCTGGCACTCGCCATCCGCCTCAAGTACCTCGAGCGCTGCCACGCGGACTGCGCGGGGTTCAGGGCGGGTGACCGGTGCGTGCACCTGGACTCGCCGCCGACGAGCCACGATAAGAGCCGCCAAATGCACGCGACTCTCGCGACGCTGTTTGAAGCGGACGCGAGGGATGCGACGGCGACGCTCCGGCGGTTGTCCGAGTCACTGTACCACGCGGCGATGTGCGGGAAGGCGGCCGTCGTCACCGACAAGCTGTGCTCGCTGTTCTACTTGGACGCACGGGTTGCGCTGGGCGATGCAGAGGGCGTCGCCGCGGACTACGCGTGGACGGAATCGCTCTGTGGGGGCCATGCCGCGCGCTTCCGCCTGTTCTTCATGGCGCGCGTACACGAGTTCAAGCGCCACCCAGCGCGCGGCCGCGTGCTTCTCGCCGCACTGAACGCCGCGAGCGACGTTCTTGTGTGCGACGAGGATAGGGCTGCGATGGAGGCTGCAGTGGTGGCCTGTGGTGCCCCCTTGGTCCGCCGTTGGAACACGGCGGCTGCCGAAGAGCGCTGCATTGGCGTTCTTGAGGCGCACACGGCCGCTGTGGGCGTAATCGCGGCGAGCGGCAACACGATTGCGAGCGCGTCGCACGACGGGACGGCGCGGCTGTGGGACGCGCGCACCGGGCAGTGTCACGCGGTGCTGGAGGGCCACGCAGGGCAGCTGCTCACGTGCGTCTTCTCGCGCGACGGTTCCGTTCTGGCGACGACTGCGGGTGACAACAGTGCGCGCATGTGGGACGTCGGCGCCGGTCGCGTGCGCCATGTACTGCGCGGTCACACGGATGCCGTTCTTGGCTGCTGCCTCTCTCACGACGGCCGCTTGCTCCTGACGTGCTCTGCCGATAAGACGGCGCGCGTGTGGACCGTGGAGACCGGAGAGTGCTTGCACGTGCTCACAGGACACACGGATTGGGTCAACCGTTGCTGCTTTGCATCGGACGACGGCGCGCTCGCGGCTACCGTTGGTGACAGAACCCTGCGGCTATGGGATGCCACGACGGGCGTTGAGCGCGACGCCGCGATTGCCCACTCAGAAGCCATCACGGCCATTGCTTGGGAACGGTCACGTGGCCTGCTTGCCACGGCGTCCAACGATGCCACTGCGCGGCTTTGGGCTGTGCGCGACGGAGCGCTTGCGCTCGCACGTGCGCTTGAAGGGCATGCCGACGCCGTCTTGCTATGCGTGTTCTCTACGGACGGCGAGAAGGTCGTGACGGCGTCGAAGGACAAGTCGGTGCGCGTGTGGTTCTCCGACAGCGGCGCGTGCGCGCATGAGCTGCGTGGGCACGCCAAGTTCGTGTGCAGCGTCGCCTTTCTCATGCAGGGCGATGTGCTCGCGACGGCATCTTTTGACCGTCGCATTGCGCTGTGGGACGTGGAGTCTGGCGCACACCTCGGCGCCCTCGAGGGGCACTCTGGCGGCGTGCTGTCGTGTGCGGCCGCAGGCGGCGGTGGCACGCTGGTCAGCGCGTCGGCCGACAAGAGCGTGCGCGTCTGGGACCTCTCCTCTCTGGAGCGAACGGCGGCAGCAAGCGGGGGCGCCGGTTCGGCGGTCGCACAGCAGGGCGACACTGTTGCGAACACGGTCATGTGTGCCTTTTCGCCCGACGGCTCCATGCTTGCTGTGGCGGCGATGAGTGGGTTTACGCGTCTGATCGAGTGCCGTCCGGGCGGAGGGACTGTTGCTATGCTCTCGAGGGGTACAGGGGCCGTCACGCACTGTGCCTTCTCGCCAAACTCGAAGCTTTTCGCGGTGGCGACCATGGACGCCACTTGCCACGTGTGGGACGTGAGCGAAGCGTCGGCGTCCCAGGAGTCTGCAAACTGTGCCGTTCTGAAGGGTCACGCTCTCGGCGTCGTCGCTACCGCGTTCTCGCCCGACGGCGGGTGGCTGCTGACGGCTTCGGACGATCGCACGGCGCGGCTCTGGTCGGTGCGACCGGGCGTGGACTACGACTGCGTTCGTGTGTTTGCGGGGCACGGACTCGGCCTGCGCGGGTGCGCCTTCAGTCCGGACAGCCGCATGTGCGCGACCATTTCCAACGACAAGACGGCGCGGCTTTGGGATGTGCACAGCGGACAGTGCACGGCTGTGCTTGAGGGCCATACGGCGTCGGTCACGCACTGCGCATTCTCGCCCGACGGTCTGTTGCTGCTGACAACGTCCAACGACAAGACGTGCCGCGGGTGGGACGTGCGCGGCAAGGGCGCGTGCGCGTTTGTGCTCGAGGGGCACACCGCGGCCGTTGTCCACTGCGCCTTGTCTGTTGACGGGTTGCGCATCGCCACGGCGGGGGACGACAGGACGGTGCGTGTTTGGGCTGTGCAAGCGCCGCGCCGGCCGTCGAATCCCTTTGCGTCTGCGCTCGCACTGCTGCGACCATCGGCAGGCGGCGCACACAAGGCGGTGCCCACGTGCGTCGACGTCCTAAGAGATGGGCATGAGACTGCCGTGACGAACTGCGCGTTTTCTCCCGACGGTCGCTTTGTGTTGAGCGTCTGCTCGGCGGGTGCTGTGCTCCACCGCCTCGCCGCCGGCGACGGAATTGACGCGAAGGCGTGGCCCATCCTTCTCCCTGGCGGGGCCGTGAAGTGCGCGGTGCGTCCTGCGACAGGTAGCGGAGCTGACACGTGGGTCGCTGCGGTCGCGCACGGGACGGACGCCGCGTTGTTTGAGGTGGACTGGACGCCACGGCGTTCGTAATTGTGGTCACTCTTTAGTGGATAAATAGTCGACTGCGTGACTGGAATCTGGGACTGAATTGCACCAAACAAAAGGGGCACATCGCACAGAGGAGACGTTAATGCCCACAAGCAGTGACTGTTGTGCAGTGTCATGTTTCGCACGCGCGTGCATGCACTCACGACCGAACGAAGCGACAGTTTATGATCAGATTGGCCCGTGTCAATGGGAAGATGCGGCACTGGCTTCAAGTTACCGGACTCATCAATTACCAACACGCGTTCGCACCACGAGCCAAGAATTTTCTTTGCTTGCGTTTAATACTTTGTCAAAGACACGAACGCAGGGGCACGCGGGAGCCTTTTCTCGCCGCCCAAACACGCAATCGATTGCACGCGTCACGCAAAACACAACTAACGCACGCAGACAGAGCAACGAACAAAAAGACTAAGAAACTCGTACTTGAGCCCTCAGTCGTCCTTCTGGCAGAGAATGGCGACTCCCTTTCGCTGCCAATACGTCGGATGCTGACGGCACTTGAGCAGCGCCGTGCCAAAAAAGTTCGTCGGGAACGCGGGCGCGCAAAGATCCGTCTCGGACGTCCCCCTCCGCGTCGTCGAGTAAATGGGGCACTCGACCAGATACTGCGGCGAGTCGTCCATGGGATCGGGTTCTTCGGGCGGCGGCTTCACCGTGTCACGTGGCAGGGGTTTCAGCCACACGACGGGGAGGGTCGTGCCGCCGCGACCAAGGCCTGCGTCCGCCAAGCATGCAAACTCCGTGTCCCACTCGGCGCCCTCGAGATACGCCCCGTGTATGTAAGCACCCATCGGCGGCGGGCAGGCGAGGAGGTTGGGGTCGGCCGCAATGACCTCGATTTCAAACACGAGCTCGTCGGGGGAACAGCCGGTGCGCCGGTACGCGAGCTGCTTGATGCAACCGAAGAAGCGGCGCGGGTTGTAGAAGTACGATATGCAGAAACACGCCGGGAGCGACTTTGAGCTCAGTTCGCGGATGAACGCCATGCGGCGGGCGAGGTCCGCCAGCCACGTGGTGAGGCCGCGGTTCGACGAAAACGCACCCGCCGTCCACTGCGCCGGAACGATGCCGCGACAGAGCGCCGAGGCAATGGCTTCGTGCTCGGGCGTGATGACCTGCAGGCCGACGACGCCCAAGCCGACAATCTCGAGAGACGCGAGGATGCGCTCGACGAGTGCGTTGTACGCCAAGCGCTCCGTCTCGACAAAGCTGCGGAGGATCTGCGCCTCCACCGGCGGGAGAAAGCCGTCCCAGGGAACGTCCACCACCTCGGGGATCGGCGGCGGTATCTTCATCTGGAGGTCCTTGAGCGTCCGCTGCACGCCGGCGACGTCGTCCTCGGGCCGTGCAGCGACCGGCACAAACTGCACGAGACTCGGCAGTGCCGTGGACGAAGTCCCTGCGCCGCCCTCCGCCAGCGCGTCCTTCCCTGCGGCCGCCCCAGGGGCGTTCCGCAGGACGACTGTGGGCGGCTGAATGGCGCCGAGATCCTTCAGGAGCTCGCCAACGAGCGCACTCTCGCGGTCGTCGTTCGCGCGCGCGGCAAAGCCGAGAGCCTCTGGGGCGTCCGGGTTCCGCAGCTTGTCGAGGTACGCGACATATGCCTCGGGGAGTAGGGCGCCGTCGGGCACATCCAGCGAGCCCTCGGCGAGAGGGCGGCCCTTGTCCGCTTTAACGGGCTCAAAGAGGCGGTCGTACACGGCCGCGATGCGACGCAGGTCGATCGGATCGCTCACGCGGCCGCCGTACACCGTGTCGCAGATAAGGCGGCGCAGAAAGTCCCGATCCGGGGTGGGCACGCAGTCCGGCGTGTTTCCGAGGGCATTACCGGCCTGCCGCACAAGCCTCTGGAGGAGCCGCAGCGCAGCGCCGCGGTCACCCTCGTTCCACCCGTGCCACGAGGCAAACCCGATGGGACCGAAGCGCAGGCGCTCGACAAGGGAGGCGTGGAAGACGCAGAGCGAGTACATCAGCCGACGCCACTCGCGCGCGGGGCCGGGATAGCCTTCGATCGGGTACTCGTGGAAGCTTGCCGCGGGCAGTTCGGCGAGGGCGCGTACCATGCTGGCGCGCAGTCCCAACGCCGGCTCAAAGGCGACCTTCAGGCACTGCTGCAGCAGCGGCAAGGGGAAGTCCTCCGTCGGAAGCGTTGTGAGGATGAGCCGGAACTCGGCGTGCACGGCGCGCTGCGTGGACGAGCTCCACTTGAGCACGTTCTCGTCATACTTGTGCCACAGCGTGCGCAGCCACTGCGGCGCGAGGTGGCAGTTCTGCAGAACGACCCACTGCCCGTCGCGCGCGCCCGCGAGCAAGACCTCCTCCGCAATGTTCTCCTGCGCCGAGCCCAGCGCAAGCACGCGCATGCGCTCGACGGCGCCCCGGTCACGCGCGTAGTCGAACACGCAGTGCATCGGGTCGGCGCCCGGGCTGAGCACAAAGAGAATGGGTGTGCTCGGCGAGGCCTCGGCAAATGCCGCGCGCACATCGCTCGCGCTCTGCCGCTCCCACGTCAGTCCAAGCTTCGACGTCACAAACTCGCGGCAGAGGCCCGTGAGCTGCTCGGGCCGCACGATGCGCCAGAGCAAGAGCCGCTGGAAGGGCGTGATCGAGCGGGACGACATGCGGACGGGGTCGTGCGGCACGGCGTCCGACAGCGTGGGCGGGCTCTTCGCAAAGTACTCCTCCCACGCAGAGTCGTTTCGTATCATGCTCGCCGACAGGCCCTTGAAGCTCGGCAGCTGCGCGAGCTCCTCGCATATCGCCCACGTCGACGTTGACAGCCACTCGGGCGGCTTGGACACCTTCTCCTCCCGCTGTGGCATGAGGTGAGACGCGAAGAACGACGCGCCCTTCATCAAGTGCGGTTCCGCGCGCTTGTGCTCGTGCACGTTGCGCTGAAGGTTCGATGGGGACCCTGGCCGCGACCCTTGCCCTTCGGCCGGAGGGAGCATGGGCTTCGGTGCCACCGGTCCGTGCAGGACGGGACGCGGCGGAAGCTTGCCGCGGACGAAAAAGTCCCAATCGTCGTCACGGATTTCGCCGGCGGACATGGCAATGTATGTGGCGAGCGTGAACGAAAACGGGAGGCGGTGGCAGGCAAACATGCCCCGGCATATGGACGCGTGGAAACGTTCCGTGAGCGCCTTCTGCAACGCATCGATGCGCGGGAAAGCGGCCGTGCCAACGCCCCGCGGGACATCGCATTCGATGACCGTCCGCTCGAAGAGGTCGAGGAACCACGTGAACGAGAAGACGTACATGGGGTTGAGGCGCCGCAGTCCGCCGAGCGCGCTGTAGAGAAGGGCGCCGCGCTCGGCCACCTGCGCGTGGTTGGAGCGGTGCTGTTCGAGCTTGATGCGCTGTTCCTCTGAGGCGCGAATGCGGTTGCCGACCTGGACGGATTGGTCTGCGCGGTGAAAGTGGGGGGGGGGGGGGGGGGGGGGGGGGGGGAAGGTCAGCCGTGGCACACTACAATCAAGGATGGGCCGCTACTCGCATTGGCCAACGGAGACACGAGCGAAATCCTATAGAAAGGAAGCCAAAAACGCAAGGCTCAAGAGCGTCCCGTCCCAAATTAGGAAACGGAGACACGAGCGAAATCCTATAGAAGGGAAGCCAAAAACGGAAGGCTCAACAGCGTCCCGTCCCAAATAAAGAAATGCGGTCTGCAATTGCCGGGAAGGGAGAAATTGCAGAGCCGGTTCACCCACTCTTCGAGAGTGCAAGCGCGTCCATGACCTCGTCGTCCTCCAGCAGCTTCCCCTTGGCCGTCGCAAGCACCTGCAGCATCTTGTTCTCCGCCGACGCGAGCTGCTTGCGGTCCTCCACAAGCGACACTATGACGTCAGAGCGCTGTTGCGTCATCTCGGGACTCTCCAGTCGCATGAGCCTGCTGAGAAGGCCGTCCTGCAAGCGATCGCGCGTCGCAGCGTACTGGATCACCGACACCTTGGCGTAGACGACGGGCAGGAATTGCGGCTGCGCCACGCGGCATGTCATGTAGAGGCGGAAGTCGGGGTTGACGTCCACTTCAATGTCGCCGACCCACACCACCGGCCGCCCACGCTCGCGCCGAATGTCCTTGCCGACGACGGCCGCAATTTCGGGCGGGAGGAACGACTCCTTAACGTCCTCGATCACGAGCGGGAAGCCCTGTCGCACGGCCGTCTCCACTGCCTTGGTGAGCGTAGCGTCCGTCGCACGCACAATGCGCACCTGCTCTTCGCCCTCGAACGCCTTGATCCATGCCGTCGCGCCGCCGTCGGGGTCGACGAGAAGCGGCCACCGCTGCGTCGTGCGCACTATGACGGCGTTCTCGAGCGAGTGGCGGTCGGTCGTGAGGCCGTTCACGGACCACATTTCGGCCTCGCCAATCTCCACAGCGTCCGACAGGCTAAAGTCGGTGCTGACGACGAACCCGGCGACAATGCACGAGCGAATCCAGTCGCTCAGCAGCGCCGCGCGGTCCCTCGGCTTGAACTGCCCAAAGTACGCCACGCCGGCCGCAGTCAGCAGGCACGACCCGTGCATCGCGTTGATCGTGTCGCTCGTCTCGTCCACCTGCTTCTGCCAGCGGAGCGCCTCGGCGTCGAGGCCCTGCAGCACACGGTCGGCGCGGTCGAGCTTGAGGCGGGTCAGGCGCATTTCCTTCTCAAAGTCCAACTTGCGCTGGAGGCACTGGTCGTACTCCTGCTGCAGCGTGTCAATCTTCCGCTCGACGGCGCCCAGCTGGTCCTGCTTCTCCTTGAGCGCCGCCTTCGCAGCCTTCAGCTTCTTCTCGCCCTCCTTCAGGCGCGCGCGCTTGGGCATCGCGGCGCGCGTGACCCTTGCGTAGTTCGCAATCGCGCGCACCCAGTGCGCAAGCGCCCGCGCGGCCCTCGACGCCAGCTTGTCAACGTTGCTTGGCTGGAAGGACGGGCTGTTGATGTAGCGGCGGAGCTTGATAAGCGTCGCGTCCGATATGTTCTCGCGGTCCACCATCTCCAGGTCGTAGTGGAGCCCGTCCAACGCGAGCAGCTTCCGCGCCTCGTCCCACCCCGGATGGCTATCCAATAGGAGGAGGACAGCCTCCATGATTGCGAGGACGGCCTCGGGCGGGCTGACGTACATGCGCAGCTCGTTCATGTCGTGCTTGTCCAGCGATCGAATCGCGTCCATGCACGCCTCGAGCTGCGGCCGAAGGTTGTTGACCTCGGACTCGGCGTCGTCACGCATCGCCTCGACAGTTGCCGCCAGTCGCCCGACCTGCGCTTCGTCGGCTTTGACGAGCGCGCGCATCTTGTTCGCCTCGACCTGTTCCGTGCGCACTTGCTCCATCAGCGTCTCGCTCAGCGCCACCGCGGCCTCCAGCTGCGGAGTGAGCGCCACGAGGTACTGGCGCATGTCGTTGACCGACTTGTAGGCCTCCTGCAGGCGCTCGACGGCCGCCTGGAAGCGCGCGGAGGCCCCGTTGAGGAAGCTCCTCCGCTTCTCCGCCGACGACGCGAATATCTTGAGCATCTCGAGGAACATGGACGGCGAGACGTACGAGGCGACCTTCGCCTCCTGCCGAACGCGCGCGGCGAGGGTCATCGCCGTCTGGTGGATGTGCGAGGCGATGTTGGGGAGGGCGTCCTGTAGCGTGTCGCTGGGGAACTGCACGCCCCGGATCATCCTTCCGGCAATCTCCGTCAGCGCGTCCTGCGGCCACTCCTTGAAGCAGTACACGGTCGCGGACGACATGAGGCGCAGGTGTCGCACGGCCACGTGCCGCAGCCGCCCGCTCTCGGCGGTCGTGCAGAACGCCACGTGTATGTTGCGGCTCGCGCGCAGCAGGAAGGCCTCGATGATGCCGTCCTGCGTGTCGTCACGTGCCGCGTCCCTCATCGACTTGCGAAGCGCGTCCGATATCGTCTTGAGCTCCGCCGCGTCAAAGAGCCCGTGGATCGCGCCGTGCGACACGATCGAGTGCATCGTCGTGAGGTGCTCGTCCAGTGCCGCGTCCGACGTCACGTCGTCGTCGCAGAGGAGGAGGAGAGCGCGGCGGTTCTTCACGCCGGCGTTGCGCACAATCTGCCGGAGCTCCTCGCGGCCCTCGTTTCCCTTGCTCCGCCCTCTCAGCTCGAGGACGTTGTAGCTTTCCAGGTGTGCGGCCAGGCGGACGAGTGACCGGCGTCCACTGCCGCCGGGACCGACGAGGATGGCGTGCCCACCGGGGAGCTTCAGCACGCGACTGAGTCGCGCGACGGCAAGCAGCGCCGCGCGGAAGAACACAATGTCCATGTTGGCCTTGCGATCGACGTTGTACATCGACTGCGCCTCCGCCACGAGCCGCCCCATCTCGTCAAAGTCCTTCACCTCGCAGTAGAGGCCGTCGGTCACGTGCAGGCTGTTGTGCGGCGGGCTGAAGTGGTGGCTGAAGGCAATTTCGTACGGGTCGAGATCGGCAAAGTCCGCCCCGAAGAAGCGACGGAGAAGCCCCCGCACCTGCATCGTTAGCCAGTCGGCGTCCTCCCTTCGCGTGAGGCCGTCGCCGTACGTGCGCGCGACCTCGTGCGCCCACATGCGCACAATCGACTCGCCCGTCGTCACGAGGACGTTCATGTCCCCGAGGTCCTGCTTCATGTTCGCGGCCGGGCGCGGGTTGAGGAGAAGAAGACCCTGCACGACCCGCACGAGGCTGCGGAGGTCAAAGCGGTAGTGCGGGCGGGATGGCGCCGCAGGCAGCGACTTGCGAATCGCAGAGTGTATCTCGACGGTGGCGAGCGCGAGGGCACGCGACATGTTGTCGCGGTTCGGGAGGCGATATGCGGGCAGGCTGTCCAGCCACGTGTGTATCGTTGGGTGGATGAGGTCAAACTGGCACCGCAGCGAAGGCTCCTGCACGCAGAGGGGAAAGAAGAGGCGCGCGAACCGCTTGCCGTACGACGGCATTCCGGGCTGGTCCGAGCGACCGGTGGCGACGAAGCCAACGCCGCGCACGCTCGTGGACGCCCATCGGTTCTTGTCGTACACGGCGCCGCTCAACATCACCTGCCTGCACAGCTCAAAGATGGGCCTCGCCGTCGTGCCCGCCGCGGCCGTCACGTCGTCGACAAACACGACGAGCGCCGGCTTGTTGTTCGGGGGCACGAGAAGGTGCTTACGCTTCTGCTCCAGGTGCGTTTCGACGTGCTCCTGCAGGTCCCTTGCGCCCATGGTCGGCGTGACGGCGATAAGCGCACTCGCGTAGTCCACGGGGAGGTAACGGTGCATGTAGTTGCGCATGATGTGCGTCTTGCCAACGCCGGGAGGGCCGGTCAGCAGCACCGAGGCGCCCGTCGGCACCAGCAGCGACGTGAGGCACGTGTACCGGAAGTTCTCGACCGTGATCACGTGCCCCGCGAACGGCGGCGAGTCGCGCGTGGGCTTGAGCAGGGACATTTGCGCGCGCCAATCGAGCAGCGCGGGCGTGTGCGGGTCCACACAGTAGTCGAACAGCGTGTCCTTGTCGGGCACCACGACGCTCGGCGCCGCGTGCGGGATCATCTCGCGTAGCAGCAGGTCGAAGTTGGCGCGCGTGTCCTCGTCCTCGATGGCCCCGCCAAACGCCCACACGAGCGAGAACACGGCAAACAGCTGCAGCAGCTTGTTGATCGGCGGCTCGGTCCCCTCCGGGTGAGAGCGATCAAGGGTCACGCGAATGGCCGCCTGTTCGGCCTCGATGAGGCTCTCGAGGAGCACGCAGAACCCTTGCGCCTTGGTGATGAGCGGCGTCTCCACGGAACTCGACCCCGCCTTCTTGCGAAGAAAGTCCGCCGACGCCTGGAACGTCGACTCGCTAAAGTGCGTGACGAGCGCGCGGAGGGGCTTGGCGATGGCCGAGTGCCGCTTCTCCATCGTCGCGAGCCACGTCGTCACCGCGGGCTTCCATCCCATCGTGCGCTTGGGGATGTGGACGACGCCTATCCTGCTCACGCTAGCAGGTGACGCGAGTGCGAGCGAGTCCGTCTCAAACAAGAAGTTGAGAGAGGGAGGCACGTCCATGCGCTCGCCGCTCGCGAGGCACACCACGCGCGTGTCGTCCAGCGCGGAATTGAGGCTCTCCATCCACACGGGCTCCGTGGGCCCGTCAAGCACTATCCACTGCCGCTCCGTACGCGTCTTCTTCTCCGTAAGGATGCGCCGCACGACCTTGCCGACGACGCCGTCGTTCCACTCCTGCGCGGCGGGATTGTAGAACCCAAACAGCTCCTCCATCGTCACTGCCCATGGGAATATCTCAGCGACGTCGACGAGCGACGCGGCCTCCGAGCCCTTGCGGTTGATGACCTTCGCGACAATCTCACGGACCACCGTCTTCCCGCAACCCGCCTCGCCGACGATGGCGACGCCCGTGCGAGCGTTCAGCGCGTTGTACAGCTGCACGCACTTCTCCGCGAGCGGCTCGCAGGGCGTGAGGCCGGCCTCCTCCATCTGCTGCAGGACGGGACGGAACAGCGGCGAGTCACGTGGGTCCACCTGCAGGCTTCCCGGGAAAAACTCCTCGAGGAAGCCGGCAAACAGAACGAGGTCCCGGTGAGACAAGAGAGGGGTCAGGCACTCGTGTATCGCGCGCATCATGATGACGTCCTCGGACACGTTGTTCTCGCCTTGCGTGCGCCGCATGCGCCCGGCAGCCGCAAAAACCGACCGCCGCATGCGCAGCCCAAAGTCGTAGCGGCTGTTCGGTTCGAGGCGCTCAACGCACAGGGCGAAGAAGGCGCTCACGCGCATCGCGAGCAGCTGCGCCGTTTGGAACCCCTCGCTGAAGAGGACGACCTCCGCGATGATCTTGTGGTCGATGGACGCGACGGCGACCGGGCGGAAGAGCGAGCGGAGGCTCTCCGGCATCGCATTGCGCCCCGACGCACCCGGGTTGGCCGTGGCGATGAGCGCGCAGTGGTGGTTGAGGCTGACGTCCCTCCCCTCCAGCATGAACTTGTCCGCTAGAATGCTCTTCTGTGCGCCGGCGGAAGACCCGCCGTACATGCGCCGCATCTCGGCCGCCTTCGTCACCTTGGCGGCGTACGCCTGGAGGGCGCGCTGCACGGTCATCACGTGCTGCCCAAAGACCGACATGAGCTCCGCGCCAAGACGGTTAATCTCGTCGAGGCACACCCACGCGCCGCTCTGCACGGCACCGCGCAGCAAACGGCTCACAATCTTGCTCTCGACGCACGACGAGCAGTTGAACACGACGCAGTGGCGGCCGGCCGACCGGGCGAGGTCCTTGGCGATTTCCGTCTTGCCCACACCTGCCGGCCCCGCGAGCATGGCACCCCGGTGCAGCGCGAAGGCCGTCATCATGGCCATTCGGCACCGGTCCGTCAGCGGCGTCACGACGAGGCGGCGCGGGCACCCGAGGTACTCAAAGCCGTAGTCGATCGTCACGTCGCCTTGGCTCAGCGTGAGGGCGCGGGCGCCGCGGTCCCACTCGTAGCGCATCTCCTGCAGCCACTCAAAATCCGACGCCGACACGACGTTCTCCACGAGGAGGCGATCGAGGACGTCGCGCGCGTGCAGGCTGACCGTCACGAGCGCGGAGAGGGTCATGCGACGCGCCTCGCTCACGTGGCCGCGCAGCGCACGGAGGAACTCCTCCAGCTCGAAGCGATATCGGTCGCGGAATCGCTGCAGGTTCGAGGACGACGCGTCGCGGTTCAGGGCTTCGAGTCCGCGTGCCGTGTCACGCGACCACGCCACCTGGGACGTCAGAATGACGCACTGCGCTGGGAACTCCGTCTGCCACTTGACGGCAAACGAGGGGTCTTCCATGCAAGCGTCGTAGACGTCGAGACACTGGCGCAAGTTGATCGCCATCTGCAAGGGAAAAGGGGCGGGCAAGTCACGTGTGTGTGTTGTGAGTGGGAACGACTCGTTAAAGAGAGAAACGCTGCACGCGGCGAGCCAATGAGTGCTGGCAAGCGTGGCGCAGGAGTTAGGACCCACCGTCGACTTGATCGCGCTGTCCACGTTTGATATCCAGTCCTCCACGGGGCCAATCGCCTTCACGACCGACTCGAGCAGAAGCACCTCGCGCGTGGACGACTCGACGCCGACGACGACCTGCTGGGTGCCGCCGGCCTCGAGGTTGGCCACGTCACGCACGAACAGCGTCGCGACGCCGTCGAAGCACTTGCGCACTTGTGACTGGATCGCGTGCGCGTTGCCGGGGTGCGAGAGGATGTCGAGGAGCTCGTCGTTTGAGAGGAAATAGAAGCGCGGGAACGCCATCCGCTTCGTCTCGAGGTAGTCGTCGAGCGTGCGCATGATGTCTTCCAGCTGCTTGTCACAGTCCGCGAGCATCCGAAGCAGCGCCTCTCCCTCGTACTCCGGGCGCGTCGACCGCGCGCCGCCGCGCCTTGCAGCGAGCGCAATGGCGAGTGGCTGCGTGCGAATGGCCTCGATGAACCCGCGCCACTTCCTGTCGATGATGATGAACTTGTTGGCGGAGACGGGAATCTGCGAGCGCATGTCCGGCTGCGAGAAGATGGCGTCCAGGTAGATCCACTTGCGCTGCATCTGCGCCATCGCGTCCAGGATCTCGGCAAGGAGCGCGAGGTTCTTCTCCCACGCCTGCGAACACGAGTGTATGTGTGTGTGGTGTTGGGGGATGGGGGTCAGTATACGGCGACGCTTGTTGTGGGAGTGCAACCTATAGAGCGAGAATTACGCGCACGCGTCGTGATGCCATCCGACCATGAGAGCAACGCCCACCTCAACTTCCCCGCGGATTTCGCCGACCGCCTTGTTCGTCAGCATCGCCGCGAGCGTAATCTGGTGGTCCTCCACGACCGCCTGCAGCTCCTCAAGACCCGCCACTATGCACGGCTCGGCCGCGGCGTCCTTCGCCTTGTCAGCCTCCGACGGTATCTGCGTGCTCGACACATTCAGGCCCGGCGGGCCCGGCGTGCCGCGTCCGGACAGGCTGGTCGACGCGATCGACTTGGTGGACCGCAGCGAGGGCATCGCCAGCGACGGGTTAGCAGGCGGCGCGTCAAACGTGGCGAGCGTCCGCGACACGAGCTCGCTCTGCCGGGCGACAAGCCGGAAGCGCGTCGAGTCCCACGTCGTGCGTATCTTGTCCATCGCGACCTCGAGCGCGTACTCGGCGACGGCGACGGCGACGATCTTCCCGATGGCGGGGGCGCGCTGCACAACCTCGTACTGGAGGAGGTCGTCGAGCGTGTACTCGCGGTTGGGGTTGTACTGGCGACCGAGGACGCCGAACACCTCCTTCCAGTGCCGCGTCTTCATCGCCTGGCTGCCGAGATCGATGAGAACGGGCATGGCGTTGCGCAGCTTCTCCACGTCGGCGTGGTAGTGGAACGCGACGAGGTCGTTCGGGCGATCGACAATAAACCGCGTGGCCGTGTTGGACCACGTGTCGAGCTGGCGCCTCATCGCCTGAAGGTCGAGCGAGCGGAACGACGCGCGCAGCCACGCGCCCACCGTCTCCTTCCACATCTCGCGCAGCTTCCAGACGTCGCGCCGGGCGTTGAGCTCTTGCGTGCAGAGCGCGAGCCGGTACTCCTCCGTTGCCGTGCACTTGAACATCTCGCGCCACTTTCGCAAGTCTTCCGAGCGCCGCGCAATGTCCGCAAGATCCTCGGCGACCTCAGACAGGTGCTGCAGCACCACGCCGGGCTGCGACCGGTGCTCCGACGACATCCCGTTCTTCAGAATCGACTGAATCGCGACGAGCTCCTCCTCGAGGCCGTCCGACGTCCCCTCGATCGACTGGCGCATGAGGGGCACCTGCTCAGCCTCAAACACACGCGCCTCCTTCAGCTTGCCCTGGTAGTGCATCCATGCCGCCGACAGCTGCGCGTACGCCACGCGGGCCTCCGTCGACTGCTCCACGCCACGCACGACGATGACCTGGTGCAGCGCAGAGACGCGGTCGAGCGTGGCCTTGTGGCTGTCCTCGCCGGTCGCGACCTCGGCCAGCCGCGTGGCGTAGTCCCCAAACTCCTCCAGCGACTCGGGACGCTGCGAAAGCTCCTCGCACGTCGACTCGAGGTTGAGGATGAGGTCCTCGGCGGCCTTGAGGCACCGCCGGCACAGCGCCCGCTCGATGGCCGTCCCCACGGACTCCAAGCGGGGCTCGAGCGACGTCCGCAACTCGTTCGCCTCGACCAGCAGCACCCAGTTGGCGCTCTTGAAGTTGACCTCGACGCGGCGCACTTCGGACATCCACTCGTTGATTCGGTCGAGCCACTCCTTGTACTGCGCGGCGTCCTTCACGGCCGCCTCGAACGTCTCCTCCGTCCAGTCGCGCACGAACACGTGGATTTCCCACAGGATGCCAAACGTCTCGGCGTGGTTCTGCGCCTCGTCAAACGCCGACGCCATCGCCCCCTCCACCTGCTGCATGGGCTCGCTGTACTCTCTCCGCCAGTGGATCCGAAGGAACACCGGGTGCATCTGGCCGGACTCGCCGCCACGCGAACTCACGGGGATGTGCTGCAGGGTCGGGTGCTCCGATATGCGCGGGAAGCGGCACATCATGCTCATCGCCGCCCGCATCGACTCGCTCACGGCCGAGCACACGCGACGGCGGTGCGGCACAAACGCAATCTCGTCCGCGCCGTACGTCGCCTTGATGCGAAACAGCGGCCGGCGCCGCTTCGACGTCACAAACGCGTCGCGATAGTCGCCGGAGAGAATGACGAGCGCGCGCGACGCAACAAGGTCGTCCACCATCAGCTCGCACAATCGGATGAGCCGCCCCAATAGGTCCGCCTCCGCGCGCGCCTCCTTAGCCGCCTTGATGCCCTCCTTGAACGCGCGCTTCTCGGCGTGCATCGACGTCGCCTTGCTGTTGAACGATGGTAGAACGATGCGCTGCGCCTCTCCTGCGAGCTTCGTCAGCACGCCCAGGCACGCGCGCTCGACCGTCCCCCGCAGTGTGAAGCTGAGCGCGTTGAGCGCCTCCGTGGCACGCTTGAACGACGACGTACGCGAGTCCTCAAACTCTTGCAACCTGCGCGCACGCGGCACGAGACATCAGAATCCGCTGTTGCACTTTGCCACGGCCATTAGGGGAAGGAGCTGAGAAAATTGAGAATAATCAGTGTCAGCGCTACACGGCCTCGTCTAACAAATCAAGTGAGAATGCGACGGGCAGCAGGAAGGATGCGGGACCCACGTGTACGTGAGTGCCTCGTTGACCTGGAGAAAGTGAATTTCGTCGACGCGCTCGGACACCAGGACGCGCACTTCGAGCAGCGTCTGCTGGAAGACGGGCATCGCCTGGAGGAGAATGTGGGGAAGCCTGCGACAGAAGAGAAGAGGCTCAAATAAATACCGGCTCGGTGCACAACGACGCCAAAACGGAACAGCGCAACAGGCACGACTAGTATGTCTGCGCGGTGTACGAAGGCCGCCTGCACGCGCGCAACAGGCACTGGTGAAAGAAAGACGACGTATGAGGCCGCATGCACGCGCACGCGGACTCACGTGTCCTTCTTCTTCCGGAACGACTTGAGCCGCAGGTACCGCCGCCACGCCTGGAACGTCTTCATGACGAGGTAGTTCTTGAAAAACGACAGCTTCGAGACGGCGTTGAACAGCGTCGCCTCGTGCACCCAGTCGGCGAGCGTTGTGACCTCTGCACGAGATGGAGAGTTGGATGCAGACACACGCAAACACACATACAAACAAATAAACATACTATAAAAGCGCATGCGCAACGAAAAAAGACTCAAGGTGTTGGCAAACTCGGTGAACGCACCGGTGGGCTCGTTCGGCTGCACGTGGATGACGCCAGAAGGCGACATGACGTAGTGCTCTGGGCCGACCGTGTCCTTCGGCACAACGATAAGGTCGTACGGGCGATAGGCCTTCGAGGGGGCGCGCTGGAGGTAGACGAACTCCATCACGCCTGCGACGACACGGCCAGTGTGAGCTGCTGCCCAAACGCGCGTGCACACAGACAAACGCGCGTGCACACAGACAAAGGCGAGCGCACACAGACAGGCCAAGAGCTCACCCTTGTGGGTGTTGCTGGCGAAAAATTCGACAACATCGCGTCCCGTCGACAGCAGCTGCGGAGACATCCCACTTAGTAACACAATCACAGGCGCAGAGCCCCCCCCCCCCCCCCCCCCCCACGCACACACACATTTGACACCCCTCGTCATTCCTCACCTCCTTGGCATCCCTCAACTCCTTAACCGAGCGCGGCAAGAGCGTCTCTAGAGGCGTGGGCGCATTCGTAGCTCCTTCCTCGGGCATAGAGGACGCGCGCCGTGTGCCGCTCGAAGCAGACATGGGACGGGAAAGCCACGCACGCTCGGGCTGTGCGGATGGTGGCCGCGGGCGAGCGCTCGACGGCCTCGCCGACAACGGTCGCGACGTGGCACTCGTTGGACGGGATACAGTGGGCGACGGCGATGGTGCGACGACAATGTCCTGCGGGTCAAAGGACGGCCTGAACTTGGCCGACAGCGGGCGCTCACGGGTGGGACGCTTGACGGGGAAAAAATCTGCGACGGCATCACCCGTCAACGACGTGCGTGTCCGTGCCGTGGACACGTGCATGCGTGCATGAGTGACAGGAAATAGTAATCGGTCCCCCCGCCAATCGACATACCGTCATCATCGTCCGGCGCGAAGACCTTGCGCGTCGACGTCGACTCGACGGTGCCGAGGGCGCTGATGTTGACGCGCCGAGGAGGTTGCACCTGCGTTGAGAACGGGTCCGGGCTTTCCGACTCCCGCCCAAAGAACTCGGAAGTGTTCGTGTGGTCCATCGACGTCTGCGTGCGCCTCAGCGCGCTCTTCGGTCGCTGCAGTCGCACCGGGGATGGCTGCTGCATGGGGTCCGGGGGCTGTTTCGCGCGCGACACATGATGAGCAGGGTGCCGAGAAACATACACAACGGCCATACGAGCGCACACTTGCGCACGCGCTTGTCTATCTCTACACGTACGTAACAGCCACCCATGCCACACAGGAAAGTAGAGGCAGGAACGTAGAGGCAGTAACATACTGCTCGAACTGCCCCGCCAACACCCCGTACCAACGCCGACATGGCAGCCACACCAGTGTCCAGACTGACTGCATTCCACGCACCGGCGAATCGATTCCCGTGTTCGTTGCGTCCCTCGCGAGGATGCGCCGGTCGACGCTCGTTCGCCCAGACGCCACGTGCGTGATCTGGTCCGGAAATGCCGCCTCAATGTACTCGGCGAGCCTCAAGTCGCGCGTCTTCGGGTTCTCGCGGGCGACGCGATACACGCGCGCGAGATAGTGAAGCAGTTGCAGCTGCGTTGCGACACACCCACCGTCAGTGATTCAGTTCGAAATGTGATGCATGGGCGGGCGTTCTTAAGACAGAGCACCCAACAGCGCAACCCCTCTGAGATGCAAGAACGACAGCATGGAGAGGGCTAAACGCCAGCGCGAAAAACGAAACGGTCGTCGTGCACACGTGCAAACCGCCTCCGCCGGCGAGTGCAAAGCGCCGCGACCAGGCCCCAGTTTGGTGCCCTCAAGCATGGCCTCTTTTCGACCCACCTGTGTCTGATTCTCCGCCAGCTGCACTTCCCCGGGCGACGTCCTCGCGATGCCGTCGAGCACCTCGCGCAGAAATCGCCACGTTTCAAAGTTGTCCTCCGTCATGCACTCGATAATCAGCTCAATGATGTTGCCCCGATCAGCCCACGACGCGCGCGCCGCCGACGTCGAAGTTGATGGCGCAGTCATCGGCGGCGGTTGCGAAGGCGCGACCGGAGTTCGATGCGGCGGCACGGGCGCCGACTTGTGTCGCGCATGGCTTCCGTTTTGCGCGCCTGTGGGTGGCTTTTTCGGGCTCGTCTGTTGCTTGTATGGGGACGGCGTCGTTGAACTCAAACCAGGCGTCGCCGACGGATTCACATGTCGCCGCCCAATACCGATGGTGCTTGCCGCACGCGGCGCGTACGAGCGGGCGCCGTCTCTCTCGGTGACGATGAATTGTCCAATGTCCCTCACGGGCTCCGACGGCAGCGACGGCACCGGCGAGTGCGCCGGGTACGTGCGCGATGCCGACATGTCCGCGTCTATGGGCGAGCGCGCCCGCGGTGTGTGTCGTCCACGCTCCGCACTCAAGCCATTATCACGCGAAAGAAGAAGTAGAGTCCTAGAGACTCCAGAGTTCGATTGCGCACGTCCACGGACGTCGTCAAAGGAATGCAAAGCCCACTTCCTTCGCTCTCTCGCTCTGTCCCTCTCTTCTCCTCTCCCTTTCTCTCACTTTCGCACAGAATATGTGACGGGCGCTGGCGAAAAAGAGCTTCTACTCAAGTCAGTCGGGACCGCGAAGGCGTTCCCTCCGCAACGGAATTTGAAAAGGGCTTGCAATTGCCACAAAATAACTTTCTCATTCAAATAAGTTGTGGTGGAGACTCGGTGATTTGAACTGAGGGGAAAAATTGAGTGAAAATAGAGCTCAAATTCAATTTGTTTGAAATTCCCGCCAAAAAGTATTTCCATGGTGACGCCGACTGTTACATCTGTTCGCGCGAAAGTGTGTGTGCATTGTGTAAATATGCGTGTGCGTGTGTGCGCACCCATGCGTCTTTTGTGCGTGTATGTGCTGTGGCGTGCTCTCGTGTGTGTATGAGGTACATGGGTCACAATTTTGATGGACGCACTACAGCTGAGACAGACTTTAGTGGAAGCGTACGCGCGAGACGCCATAAAACGGGCAGACGCAGCACGCGCATAAACTTCAGAAACGAACCGACCCTCACTTTTTCCTCGACTGCTGCGAGGCCTGTTGAGATGCCCGCTGTGACGCGTGCTGCTCCTGCATCGTGAGGAACTCGTCGCCGATAACGCGCGTCGGGGGCACGCGGAGGTCCTGGTTCACCCGCGACGACATGTACTGGCTGAGTAGGGCTCGCAGCTCGTCGTTTTGCGTGCGCAGCGACTCTGTCTCGTTGATGAGTTCCCACCGCTCCGACAACAGGGAGTTGTACTTCTCGAGGCCATCGAGCATCCCAGCCCACACGCGCGAGCCCGTGTCCGATATCACGTGTACGAGTCGGTTCCAATACTCGTTCTCGTCAACGGCGCCTAAATTACACAAAGCAAAACGAGGGCGCACATGAGTAAGAGAGAGAAAGTCATTTCATACACGCACACGCACACGCGACACACACACACACACACACACACACACATACATATACATATCACTATGCATACTCACCGGCCACTTCCATCGAATCTCCGCGCTGCGTCTTGTTGGTGGGGTGCACCCCCGCGCTTGCGCCATGGTCCTGCACAAAGGCACGGAGGGCTCGCACCACGTCGTTCGGATGAATGAGCTGAGGGATGTCGCGGTTGTCGTCGTCGGTCTTCCCGGTCATGATGTTGTTGGCGCGCGCAATCGCCGCGGCGGCCTCGTCCATCTCGTCGTCGTCAGCCTCGTCCCTCCGCACGATGAAATAACTCGCGAGCTTGTGAATGTCTTCCTCCGTGTGTATCGAGAGCGCCTGATGAGAAGAGAGGGGTTAGTTGCCACCAGCACCACCAGCACCACCAGCCACCCACAGAGACAATTCAGCGAAGGTCACAACATCCATGCCACAACAGCGCAGCACATTTACAAACCTTGAAGATAGAATCGAGCTTCATCAGCGATTGCTCCCCCTTGTCGAGCGGCGCAAGCAGTCGCGTCAGCTTCTCCTCCACGAGGAAGCCCGTCTCGTCGCAGAGCAGTTCCAAGATGCGCTTGATCGTGCCGCCCGACAGCGCCTCGCCGTTGCCGGTCGTCCCCGCAGTCACGTTCGTCGCACTCTCGTTGTGGTCGCTGTGAACAGACTCCGCATAGCCACTCATGCCATCGCCTCCCTTCTGCGTCGACCCAGCCGCCGCTGACGTCGGCGCTCCGCCCGCGTGCGCCGCACCTCCTTCGTGCGCTTCCGAGTCCTCTGCATTGTGCGCGGGCGCCGCGTCTCGCGCGGGTACAAACGACGGGTCGAACACGCGCTCCGAGGGGGGCCGCCACCGAAGACCAAGCTGGTGTTCGACGAGCACCTTGTCGGCCTGGAGAACGCGCTGGACGAGCTCGAGGACCTGCTCTTGGTTCATCGCCCAGAGTTCGCGGTACTTGTCCCCGTCCGCGGCCTCAAAGTGGCGGAACTTTTTCTGCAGCTCCTTGAACTGCTCCGTGATGCGCGCGTAGTCGTCCGTCAGCTGCATGTTCTCCTCGCGGTACGTGCGCTCCTGCTTGGCGTACTTGGCGCGGAGGTTGTTGAGGACGTCCGTCATGCGCGTGATCTTTCGCTTCTGCTGCGTGATCGTGATCTGGTTCTCGTCGTCGCGCTTCTTGAGGACCTGAAAGTTGTACTCGAGCTTCTCGCTGTTGAGCTGGTACGTCGCCTTCATCGCCTGTAGCTGCTGCTCGAGCACCTGTGGGGATGCAGACACGACGTGTGTGAGAACGATTGCCAATGTCATTGACACCACCTGCGCAGAACTTTCACTCACACGCATTGCACAACGCAAACACACAAGCGCACAACACGACAGCACACGCGACCGTTCACGCACCTGCACGTCCGTCTCGAGCTTTATCTTGATCATGTTGTACTCCTCGGCGTCGCTGACGCGCAGTTGCTCCAGCGCCGCCTCGTTCTCCTCCACCCGTCGCTCGCGCGTCTCCATAAACTCCTGCTCCTTGTCGCGCCGCTTCTTCATGAGCTCCTCAATCTCCTTGCGGTTGGCCTCCATCAGCGACACGCGCTCCTCCAAAAACGACTTTTCGATCTCCGTGAGTTCCTCGCGGTACGCGCGCTGGAGCTCCTTGATCTGCTTGTCCATGCGCTCGAGGAGGAGGTCAATGTCGTCAGCCTGCCGCTTGAGGTCCTTCACGTACTCGTCGTCCTTCGACTTGAGCTCGTGTTGGAACTCCTGGATGAGCTTGTTCTTGCCCTCGATAATGCCGTCGCAGAGGTCCTTTTGGTCCATCATCATCTGCGAAGAGGTGCACAGGGGACGCGTTGGTAACAGAGAACGACGGTGTCGATTATAGTGTCCCTGCTTCCCGTCTTCGCTCTCTCTCCTCTCGCTCGCGTAGCCCATGCATGTCCGTCGTACTCATTCAGCACGCGACACCCCCAGACGCAACGCGAGTTGGGGACCCACCTGGTGCAGCTCCTGCGGGATCTCCTTGGCCATCGGCGTCGCCCATTGCTTCGTCATTTCGCTGCACTTCTCCGCGCTCACGCGAATCTCCTCGTCCAACCGCGACCGCCGCTGTTCGAGCTTCTTCTCCTCCTCGTTCCGCCGCGCGCTCTCCCGCCAATCCCCGGCCACGCGCACGTTCGTAATGAGATCGGTGCCATAGCTGCGGAGCTTATCGACGCGCTGCTTCGACTGGGCAATCTGCGTTTTTGACTTGCCGGGGTCCTTCAAATCTTCCGTCTTCTTTCGCCGCGTGGACGTGTCCTCGTCATTGGATCGACTCGCCTGCTGCGAACGCAACCGCGCTTCGATGCGCGTCCGCCGCGCCGCAATGCGCTCCTCGCGGCTTTGCGAGTCGATGGACGACTCGGCTGCCACTTCCGACATTCTCTGTACGTCCCGCGCTCGTGCGCACCGACAACTCTAGGCAAGCGGCGCAGTGCGCGCCGAAGTCTTCGTCGAATCAGCGCCTTCGAAGCGCCTACAGAGCGCAAGACGCTCGCCCACACAACACAGTCACCCGTGCTACACGAGAGGTTGAGAAATGAACGGTGTGATGTGGGGCAACGCTTGAAAAGCCGGCACTCAAGCTAAGCGTAGTGGTGGTCACTCTTCCGCGTTGCCAAGGGCGACCGTGCGGAAATTTATTACCTTATTTATATATTTTATGAATCTGTAACCATAAATGCTATTAATGGAAGATAATAAGTCATAAATGGAACTTTTGTCCCGTTACACAGTCTGTTACTCTACTACATCCGGGTTGAACCAGCCAATGAACAGCTGACAACGGGAGTCGACACACCCAAACTCTTCAAAGAGTTCAACGGGAGCAAAAACATTTTGTGTGCCTGTGTGTGGAATCTGTTCTGCGGTGTGGTGTGCGTTTGGAGAGGAGAACGAAAAAAACATGGCCCGGAGAAAGATTCTCGTGCTCTTTGACGTGGATGGGACGCTGACAGCCCCGCGCAAGGTATCAATTTTTTTCACCTGCATTTCGCAAAGTAGCCGCTCTCGCATTTACACACGTTAGCATGCAATGTTCCTGTTGATTGTACACGCGCGCGCGTACATTTGCTCATGTGCACGGAATCGCACAGGTGATTACGCCCGAGATGCACGCCTTCCTGCGCAAGTTGCGCGAGAAGGTATACGTTGGTCTCGTGGGCGGATCGGACCACGCTAAGATTCAGGAGCAGATGGGACACGCTGACGGTACGTTTTGATGGGATTTTTTTTCACTGGGTGCATTCTCTCTGAGAACTTCATTTCGACTGATGTGGTGCGCCTGTGAAAACCAGTGAACGGCGAATTCGACTATGTGTTCTCCGAGAACGGACTCGTGGCGTACAAGGAGGGAAACTTGATCGGGCGTGCGGTGGGTGCTATGCGTGCATGGGTCTGTGATTATGATATGATCCACGGAGAGGGGTGGCTGTGGGGTCGACTGTTGGGTCGATATTGGCGATGTTCACTTTTGAAGTGCGCGATGGCTCCATTTCCCGTGCTGAGCTTCCGTGTCGTTGTTTGCATTTTCTTTCACTCAGAGCATCAAAGACCATCTCGGCGAGGAGACGCTCTGTCGCTTCATCAACTTTGTGCTCGTGTACATGGGCACGCGCGTCAACATCCCTAAGAAGCGGTGAGTGGCGTCACAGCTATACCGTCTTGCACTGTTCCCTACGCTCGTAATTTGAACGAGCCATCCATGGATGATCAAAACTTTACGTAGTACGGTTACTGCCCTACGCGACGCCTCTTCCGTCGCCCGTGTGTGTGAGATCTATCGATGCAATTAGCGATCTCCGTGTCCGACTCTTCTCATACAGGGGGACGTTTGTCGAGTTTCGCAACGGCATGCTGAACATCTGTCCGATCGGGCGCAACTGCAACCAGGCCGAGCGCGACGAGTTTGAGCAGTACGACAAGGTGCACCACATTCGCAGCACTATGGTCGACGTCCTCCGCAAGGAGTTTGCCGACACGGACCTCCAGTACTCGATCGGGGGGCAGATCAGCTTCGACGTGTTTCCGAAAGGGTGGGACAAGACGTACTGCCTCCGCCACGTCGAGAAGGAGGGCTTCGAGGAGATCCACTTCTTTGGCGACAAGACGATGAAGGTGCGGGCGCGTGTACGTGCGTTTGTGCGTGCGTGCGTGTGTGTGTGTGTGTGTGTTTGTTTGTGTGTGTGTGTGTGGGTGTGTGTGTGTGTGTGTGTGCGTGCGTGTGTGGGATGTCGGATCGGCGACGTGTGCCCATCAGCATCACTAGAGAGAGTGTCTCTAATTTGTGAACGAATTGTCTGAGGCACACTTTGCGTCGCTCACAGGGCGGCAATGACTATGAGATCTACGAGGACCCTCGCACGATCGGCCACACGGTGACCAGCCCCGACGACACGCGCGCGCAGTGCACGAAGCTGTTCATGGAAGGTCACTGAGGGGAGGAGAACATACCGGCTGGGCCGTTCGTCTCTGCGTGTTTTGTCAAAATCTCGTGCGTCTCGTATTGAAATAGTAAGGCGAAAAAATGAGTCGATTATTTACAAACAAAATCCTATTCGAAAGCTCCGGCGAATGTTCGGCGCTCCTCTTTCGGCACGAGGCTCCAATTGGGTGACGGCTGGTCCGGCTTGAGCCACTTGAAGTCGTCAATGTCATCCCAGCTGTTCTTGTTGCGATCGAGGCGCGAGGCCTGTAGGAAGAACGGCACAGCGTTAGTCAACGGGCGAGACGAGTACGGCGACGACATTGCGCGCGCCAACTTTGCCCACGTGCCTCGAATTGTGCGTCGTATTCGGGGTATGTCCACGCGTAGGGTGCAAAGCGAACGGCATGGCAGTCCTCGATGATGGCACGCGTCGCCACGTGAATGTAAAAGTCGCAGCGTTGAGTCGTGTGAATTCGAAGCTGAGGGCCGATGAGTGAGACGCGTGTGTGTGCATGACGTGTGAACAGCAGAGTGAGAAGGCCGACCAGGTGTGTATGCGCAGCTATAGGAGAAGTCAGTTGCACGAGGGTATAAACAAGAACACAGCCCTCTTTCACGCACACAGCCGCCATGTCCAACGCAGACGTACCTGGTGGCACGCGACAACAAACGTCGTGTTGGTGCATCCGTCAATGAACACAGACCCCGACACGGGCCCGATGAGCACCACACAGTCCGTTAACTTGTCAATGTGGACAGCGCTCGCGACGTCCATCAGCGCCACATGGCACCCCGTTAGCCGAGACAGCGCAAAATCCGAGCCGCCAAGCTCCCCCGGTCGCTTCGTAAGCGTTTCACCCGTCCGCCCACTAAACCCAGGGAGTTCGATCGCCACACGTGCACGCGTTTCAGGTTGCGGCACCGCGGGCGACTCGGTGCGTGGCGTGGCCGCCGCTGCGTCAGACGACGCCTTTCGCGACTTGAACGCAAACTTCTTTTTGGGGACAAGCTCTTCCCGTCGTGCGGCGAGGGCATTTTGCAGTGCAGTAATGTGCTGCAAGGCAGGCATGTGAGTCAAAGGGTGATGGCATGTACGCCGTTGTTGGCAGCGCGACACACGTGGGCAAGTATAGGTGCAAACGAACCTCTTGGGAGCTGCGTATGTCGAATGTCGGAAGAAACAGCGTCGACTCCGCAAGGAACTTCTGCAGGTCCTGTAGTTTGACGGCAAGCGCGTCGAGTTCATCCGCCACGTTCGGACTTCCCGCTACCAGCGACCCCAGCCCCTCCGCGATTTCTGCGCAACGTCATCGCACGTCACATTCAACCGCATCAAAGATGCATTTCACGCACGGGGAGATAACACAGTGGCGCACACGCGCCCATACGCACGTGCACATGCGTACACGGGCTTGCTGAGTGCGTACAGACCTTCTCTGGCTTTCGTGAAGCTACTCCTGAAGAAGTCTGCGGATTCGCTGGCAGACACATCTCCCTTCTCCTGTTTGCGGCGATCGCGATCAGCCTGGCGCTCCTCCTCGCGCCGCTGCAGCCGACTCGGCAAGGACGACGCCACAGCAGCGTCCGCCATTTTTGCAGTAATATTTCCCCCAAGCGCATGGCGCTTGCGCTTGTTCTTGAACTTCAGTTTGGGTCTGGGTTCGTGGTAGTTACCGCGCATTCCGATATCACGTGAGGTCTTCCACCCCGGATCTGCGGACAGATAATCTATGAAAATATATAGAATGGTACCCCGGATGGGTTTGTGGCTATCACACACATGCATTCCTTATGCCTCTTCACATCGTTGGTGGTATTAACGGGAATTGAAGCGAAGAGTGCGTCCCATTATCCTGTCCCTCGTGTCGTAGAGAAGCAACAGAAAGAATGTCGGGCGCGGGGCCGTCGCAGGCGCAGGAGGGGCCGTCGGAGGCGCAGATTGTGGCCTTCTTCAACCAGCTCCGACAGGAGCAGAAGAACATTATGGAGAAGATCAGCGAGCTTGAGCAGGAAAAGACAGAGCACAAGTGCGTGTGGCACGCTGTCGGGCTGTGTGCGCTGTCTTGTGTTTTTGAATTATTATTTTTTGTTTTTCTGTGTGAACGGTTTCCAGGTGTTGGGGTTCTTTCTGATATGTTTTGCTACAAGTATGCTGCATTTTTGCGCGTTTGCGCGTTTGGCGGCGCTCTGAACGCGGTGTGTTCCGATCTTTGCTTTTGTGTGATTTTGTACGGCGATATTACAGTCCCGTGTGTGTGTGTGTGTGTGTGTGTGTGTGTGTGTGTGTGTGTGTGTGTGTGTGTGTGTGTGTGTGTGTGTGTGTGCACGCGCGTGTGTGCGTGTGCGTGTGGCGCGTGTGCGTGTGTGCGCGCGCGCGTGTGTGTGTGTGTGTGTGTGCACGCGCGTGTGTGCGTGTACGTGTGGTGCGTGTGTGTGTATGTGTGTGTTGATGGTTATTTGGAATTGCTACGTTTTGTTCTTGCTTTCACCTTTGAACATTTAATGTCGCTCTTTGGGCGTGAGTGTCCCGAGTGCTTGTTCTGCATCTTTGCTGCATCTCGGTTGCTGCTGGTCGTCTGTAAAAAAAACACTATGGTATTCCTACTCCTTATAATTGGCGTGCATATCGTTCGGAATTTTCGCCTGTGTCTGTCTGTCTTGTCATTAATGTTCTGACGAACTGAATGCATTCGCTTCCTTTTTCTAACGTAATCGTACCGCATCTCTTCCCCTTATCCCATTACGGACAGCCTTGTGATCGACAATATCAAGGACCTCGACCCGAAGCGAAAGTGCTTCCGGATGATTGGCGGCGTGCTTGTGGAGCGGACAGTGGCGGAGGTGCTGCCTGCGCTCACAACAAACAGGGACGGGGTGAGTGTGGAGGCTGTTCATGGTGCGATGCTTGCATGACGCATATGCCGGCACTATGAACTGTGTGTTTTCTCCGTTGTGCAATGTATTCCTATTTCCTCATCGAGTGCCGATGGAAAAAGTTGCGCCATACTCCCTCGTCACCTTCGAATCCCGCCAATTTTCTAAGCCTCTCGCCTCTCTTGTCCACGTTTAGATCGAGAACATTATCAAGACGCTGAACGAGAAGCTGGTCACTAAGGGCAACGAGATCAACGCCTTCCGCCAACGCTTCAACATCCGCGTTCGCGGTGAGGGTGGCCCGCAGGAGAAGGAGGCTGGGCCCAGCACCGTGCAGAACCAGGGCGTGCTTGCGTGAAACGATGAATGCGTACAAATGGATCCTCTCCCGTGTTCTTAGAGCTGCGTGTGCTTGCGAATGTTGGCGTAGCGGGCGTTGCGTCTTGATTTTCGTTCTCCGTGCAGTAGATCTGCCGGGAAACAAAAAACATTTACAATGGCCGTTGCGTCTCTATGCGGAGTTGTTGCGGTTGCACGCTTGGACTTAGCTTTAGACGGACATTCTGGCCACTCGAAGGCAATAGCCGCTTTGCCGGGCGAGAGTTTGGCGTGTTGAGGACTGATTGACGGGTGGTGGGTGTTAGCGTCATGTGACCGATGAATACGACGCCAAATGTCACTTACACAACAGATTCAATTATTATGCCATTAGTGGTGCATCACACCCAATATATCTCTACAATGAATTTGGATATTTAGTTGATTTTATATTCTTGAGCGTGTGATTTCGGCTAAAAAAAGCCTGACTATGGGCTCCGCTCCGTCGTCAGTGCCGTTCTTTTGCCGCGTCGCCGATCTCTTCGTCTCCGCAGGCTTTTGACGACAATTCCCCAACACCGTCTTTGTTTGCCTCCGTTCGATCTGGCGGGAGAGACGGAGGTATCAAAAATGTTCCGTGAGAGGCTCAACGGCGTGCGCAGTCGCGTGCGTCTGCACGTCCCTTACGCCTATGGCAGCATAAAGCTCGAGCACCTCGAGGCCCTCCGGCCCAAAATCCCGACGTGCATCAAGACGTCTGCGCCTTTCGTTCTCTTGAAGGCGCTTCTGGTGCTGCTTGTGAACGCGTTGGGCGCTGTTCTGTCCTTCCTGTCGAATGTCGCCAAGCATCTGCGCCAGTTCTACGTGCGCGTCTTTGGGCCGTCTGTGGAGGTCCTCTCGGTCGACGAGATTGTGCGGTGGGTGCAAAGATGCAGTGGCATCTCAATGCGCTTTGGTCGGTGTTTGCCATGGCGGCTTACACGTTGCAATGGCATCTCTCAATGCGCTTTGGTCGATGTTTGCCATGGCGGCTTACGCGACTTCGTGCAGTGCCTCGGGCTACGCATGCGAGTCGCACACTGTCACGACGAAGGACGGCTACATCCTCACACTCTTCCAAATCGGCAAGCAGGGCGAGGGTAAGTGGCGTCGATATCGGTTCTGGTGCATTATGTTTCGTCGGCCGTGTCTTTCTGTGTTCGGTTTGTGTCGTCATAATTCTCACTTGACGCATCGCAGCCGGGGGTCGCCGGGGTCCTCCTGTCCTCATGATGCACGGGCTGATTGACTCTGCCTTCACGTGGCTGATCAACGGCCCCAAGAAGAGCCTCGCGTACCTTCTCGTGGACCAGGGGTGCGTTTCTTATATACTTTTTCTTTTTTCTGTGACCGTTTTGCTCACTCTTGTGCCGACCTACACACAGCTACGATGTGTGGCTTGGCAACAATCGCGGCACGAAGTTTTCGACGCGGCACTCGTTCCTTGCGCACAGCGACAATGACTTCTGGTGGGCGCTTGTAATGCGTGTGCGTGCGCAGCGAGCAGGGCCGCGCGGAGCTTGCCGTGCGTGTGTGTCTGTGTGAGTGTGGTTGCATTCCTTATCGTGCACTCACCAAGCAATCTCCCTCCTGTGGACAGGAAGTACACGTGGGATGACATGGCGCGCCGCGACTTTCCCGACATGATCGAGCACGTGATCCGCAGCACCGGCTACCCCAAGATCGGCTACGTGGGCCACAGCGAGGGGACCATCCAGGCCTTTGCGGGGTTCTGCGCCGACCCTTCCATCGCAGACAAGCTATATGCTTTCATCGGACTCGGTCCCGTCGCCACCGTTGGACACGTATCCACTCCTCACGTTATCGTGCGCCGTGCTAGTCGTTGGTTTTTTCTTTTTTTTTTTTTTTTTTTTTTTTTTTTTTTTTTTTTTTTTTTTTTTTTTTTTTTTTTTTTTTTTTGTTCTGCGGCGATTTCTTTGACGATGTCGCGTGTGCGCGCACACTTTGCACAGATGACGAACAAGTTCTTCCGCGCCCTCTGCTTCTTCCGCGTCGACGTCTTTCTCAAGGCGATTGGTTGCACGCGCGGCTGCTTCGGCTGCGGCCCGACCAAGTTTGCCCGCTTTCTCGGCGTGCTCTGCGCCATCTTTCCTGTTCTTCCCGACACCATCATCGAGATGATCTGCGGACGGCACAAGGTGCTCCCTCACGCAAAAGCACGCTCGCACGCCCGCGCGCAGTCTTTGCACATATTTTGAGTCGCGTGCAATCGTTGCTGAGTTTGGGTGCATCCGCGCAGGGTGCCTTTGACAACAAGATTCTCGCGGAGGCAGCCGAGCACGAGCCCGGCGGCACGTCCTTCATGAACATCTTCCACTGGGTGCAGGCCGTTCGCTGCGGCACCTTCTCGCAGTACGATTATGGCGCATGTAAGTGAAGCGTCCCCCTGCTTTCCGGTTTTTTCCAACCTTCACTCTTCGGGTGTGTCTGTCTCTCTTATTTTATTTTATGCTCTTGTGCTTCCACAGTCGGCAACATCGCTCGCTACGGGACGGCGAAGCCGCCGCTCTACAATCTGGACAACCTCCGCGCTCTCTCCGTCCCAATGGCGCTGTACTACGGCGGGATGGACGACCTCGCGGACCCGCGTGATGTGACGGATCTGCTCAAGAAGCTCAACCCCAACACCATTGCCAAGTGCATCCCCCAGTACGCCCACGTGGGTTGCGCTCCATTCTGCCGTCGTTTGTGTGTCCGAATGGTTTTTCGTATTGTGTCCCGTTGCAAACTTTTGAAGTCCTCCTGACGCGCGGGGGTTACTGCAGCTGGACTTCGTCTGGGCGGACGACGCGCACGTCATCCTCTATCCGGACATTCTCGCGCTTCTCGGTGACTGGACCAAGGCCACGCGTGCCGCGTACGGTCATGCCGATGGAGAGCACATGACGGCGTCTGTCAGCAGCCTCAACTGGGAGAACGTCGAGCCCAACCACTGAGTGGCATGGGATAAGACCCCTGGCGACTAGCTTGTTTGAGTATGCACTGGTACTAAAGAGATTTGCTTTGCCTCCATCCTCGGGGAATGGTTTTGAGTGCGGCACTTGGGTACTGCGGCATGCACACTCTCAGATTGGCGTGCCTCAGTAAATACGAACCCTGTATCTAACATCAGTCTTGAGACAAGCGCCGGCCAGTCGATTAACATCCCCCAGCGCGCCGACAGTTCCGATGACCGCTCATACTAGAGACACCAGCTATAACGGCAACAACCTATTCCACGCAGAGTCAAGCATGATACGCAACTAACGAAAATTGCCATTCGGTCAGAGTCTCCGTCCGTGGTGTTCAGCGTTGGCGCAAATGGAATACTGACGCGACTGTTAATCGGACCTCGACAACGGGGGATGCCACCCCAACGTCGTCGTCGTTCGTAGCGCGCGTTCGACTTTCTAGCCAAAGTGGCGCATCCGTACGTGCAGAGTTTGTAGGTCTCCTCCGCACGTGAGCGATCTTTTCGTGGCACACTAAAGTCGGGCCGCGTTGAGAATAACACTTTTGTTTTTCCGATGGTTTGGGGCTCAGAACCATGATTTTCCGACAAAACCTGTGTCATCGGAAAGCTCTCATAATGCACTTTCGAG
>CALSCQ010000918.1:0-11092 GCA_943704525.1 Pigoraptor vietnamica
TCCGCCCCTTCCCTCCCACCCGCGTGCACGTCGCGCCTCGCCACCACAAACGCTGACGCCTTCGCAAGCCCCAATCCCACTCCAAGCAGCAGCGCAACCTCAACCTGCCGAACAAACCAACCACGTCAGTCACCACTCACAAGCATACAGGACTCGCACACAGGACAAGGCCATCACACGCAGGACTTGCACAAAGGGCATACAGCCACGCAGGATATGCACACGCAGGACACGCTCACGCAGGACACGCACCGGCACGCAGGACATGCACACACAGGACTCGCACAAAGGGCATACACACGCGGGACACGCACAAGCAGGACACACACGCGCAGGACACGCTCACGCAGGACGCACAGATAGAACATGCACACACAGGACACGCATACATCGGACACACATATAGGACATGCACATGCAGGACACGCACACAAAGGACACGGACGATTCAAAAGCACCCACCAGCTTGTCATGAAGCTCTTTGTGTCCCTTCTCGACCACCTTCAAGACAGCGCCTCGTCCAGGAAGACCCCCGGCGTTGCTCAGCACTTCGCTCACGAGCCGCTCCACCGTCAGCCACTGAACGTCGCCTCCTGGCCGGCCTTAAGTTATACCGATCGCGCATTAGACACATTCAAAGAAAACCGTCACCACACAGCCACAAAAAACCCACCAGCTTCGCCACCGCCGTAGCCAAGCGGCATCTGCAGTGCCGAGACAGCCTTGGCCGCCATGGCGTCGAGCACTGTGGGAATATGCGTCGACAACAGCCCATGAAGGCCGCCGCGCCTGTTCATGCACATTTGCAGGAGACCAACAACCGTCAGGCCCAATCGCTCCTCCGTGTCCCCGCCGCCAAACTTCATCCACGCCTTGTTCGTCGGCTCGACCGTCTTCTTCGCAAACTGTTGGACCGTCGATCCCCGCCGCTTCGGCCGCTTTGGCGCTCGCTCGTCTGCTTCCTCGTCAGATTCCTCGTCCATTGACCCCGCCGCCGCTGCGAGTCACACGAGACGCGTCGGATCCACGAAGATTCGTCCGAACGCCACTTCCATCGGCATAACCTCGCCGCAACCTACGTCCACCACTGGCGCCGGCACACTGTCCCGCCCGTTCCTCGGCGCACGCTGCAGCCACGCCCCTGGCGCCCCCATGGCAGCCCTGAGTTCGGACAGTACCTGCGCCCCCTTCGCTCCCTTCGCTCCCTGCGCTCCCTCCGACCCGTCCGCTTCCCCTAGCGTCTGTTGGCTGGTGTCATTGCCGCCCGCCAAAGCATGCCCAACGAGGAGGACGGCGGGTTGCGACGCTGAAGCGTTAGCCGCGTTCGTTGTGGAGGCTGGCGGATTTCGCGAAAATACGAGCTCGACGAGTTGCCGCACTGTGAGCACGGGAATGCACCGGTTTCGCACAAACCACTCGCCGCTCGGCGGCGCGCTCTCGCTCCTCTCGCTTGGCGTCGTACTCAGGCATTCGGCAAGTGTCTTCGCCTCCACAACTCCCGCAACTCTGCCGCAGACCACGTAAATCTCCGACGGATCGCCCAGAGTGTACCACGCCCGCAGCACCGCGAGGTCAGTTCGAACGCCAAAGAGCCCCTCAAACACCGGCGATAGGCGAAAAAATTCCCCCTCTCCAATTTCAACCGCCGCCGACACCGCCTTCAACTTCAATCCCCTAGACCACACCACCCGCCACCCCGGCCCTTCCACCTCCCCCTCGTAATACCGCCTCTTCATGGTCGCTTCTCTGACCCTTTCCCAACGTACCGAAACTAAGCGTACATTGCTCTCTCTTGTTTCAGTGCTGCCGTTGAGTTGCAGCAGAACTACTATGACCGCAAGTCCTCTCTAAAACACGTGATCCATCTCTCTGCTGCTATTGGTCAAATGATGTGTGATCCCCTTCCCGTCATTGGTCAGAGACAGCAAGGCGCTCCAGGTCCCTTCCCGTCATTGGTCAGAGACAGCAAGGCGCTCCAGGTCCCTTCCCGTCATTGGTCAGAGACAGCAAGGCGCTCCAGGTCCCTTCCCGTCATTGGTCAGAGACAGCAACTCAGGCGCTCCCGTCAATGGTCAGAGACAGCAAAGGCGCTCCAGGTCCCTTCAGTTCCTGCCATTTTGGTCAGAGACAGCAAGGCGCTCCAGTTCTCTCTGACTCAAGGTCTCTTTGTCATTGTTCAGACCGAGTTGCAGTTTTAGTCGAACGTCAGTCTTACCCTCGGCTCTATCTTGCCGGCCTTCTTTTCACAGAACCTTGCCGGCGAACGTGAGCCGGTCCACCACCCCGTTTTGCGCAGACGTGGTCGTTCTTTTGTCAGACCCAGCCGGCGTTCCGGTGAACCGGTCCCCCGCCTGAAAAAGTTTTGGGCAAACTCGGTCGTTCTTTTTTACACAACCCAGCTGGCGATCGTGAGCCATTCCCCACTGGAAAAAAAGTTTTGGGCAGACTCTGTCGTTTTCTTTTCCGCACAGATTCGGCGATCGTCAATCGGTTCACCCGCTAGAAAAACGTTTTGGACAGACTCTGTCGTTCTCTTTTCCGGACAGATTCAGTCGGTTCACCCGCCGGAAAACTTTTCCGGACAGATTCGGCGATCGAACCGGTCTCCCACTGGATTGGGCAGACTCTGTCGTTTTTTTTTTTGGACAGAATCGGCGATCGTGGATCGGTTCACCCTCTGACAAACGTTTCATGCAGACTCTGTCTTTCTTTGCGGACAGATTCGGCGATCGTCAGTAACCAGTCCACCCGCCGGAAAAAGTTTTGGGCAAACTCGGTCGTTCTTTTCACACAGCCCAGCCGCGGTTCCCCCCGCTGGGAAACATCTTCCACAGTCTCTGCCGCCCTTTTTTGACCCAGCCCGGATTTGACATTGTTTCAATGCCCCAATTTCTTCCTTGTTTCTATTTCCTGACCGACGGAAAATTTGTCGCGCCCCAATTTCGTCCGAGTTCTCGCGTACTTCAAAGTCATCCGACGTCTCGCTCAATTTACGATCCAGAGTGACACGAATGGAAAAAACTGAAAAATAGGAAGGCGGGAAAAAAAGGTCCCGACATTCAATATATCGATTTTCTCTTGTATTTTTAACAGTTCTGAAAAAAGTTCCTGAATAGGAAATTGGCCCCTTGCAGCCTAAAAGAGTTGCACAGGCGCATGGCCACTGTTGGTCCTGGGTTCTATTCAGTTCCCGCCAACAACACGGCCCTTCCGACCTCCAATTGCAACAAAATGGACAAGTCGGTCCGCCTATTATGAAACGGACAGTCACTTGCAGATCGCCAAACACAGTCCCGTCTGCGAGTAAAACGCCGCGTGCGCGTGTGCTTGTTGTTGCGTTCCAAAAAAAAAAAAAGATCACCACTGGCGTAAAAAATTGCGGCACGGTCCCAATTAAACGGCCGGCAATCACTTGCCGATCGCAACAAAAAGTCGGGCCCGGCCGCGTGTAAAACGTCGCATGCGCGTGCGCTTCTCGTTGCGTTAAAAAAAAAAAGATCACCACTGGTGTAAAAAATTACAACGCCTCCCTCGTTCATCGTAATCTTTTTGTGCCCAAATGATGATCGTTCCTCCTCAGTGAATCCAGTGCATTTTGGGTGCCAATCCCGGCGTTCCAACTGCGGTATAAGATGCCAAATCGTCCTTGGCAGCCACCCAGACTGCGTTGCACTTAAGCGAACAAGTCCCGCTATTTAGTATGCAAAGACAAGAAACGAAATCTAGCATAGTTGTACAATCACGGCATCCGCACTTTAAATGCGAGCGGCGGATGCGCTCAGTCGTTGGAACGCCGCCTCGCAGTCGCCCTCGTACAGGACGTCCCTGTAATTCCACGGACGTCCAAAGGCAAACTTTTTTGGCTTCCGCGAGACGCTCTCCTTCCAGTCGGCCAGCAGCGACGGCGGGCACTCGTTGCTGATGTAGAGGCGGGGCACGTGGCGGCACAGCACGCGCGGGATGGACGCCACGGGCTCCGTGGTGAGCGTCGTACCCGCGATTATCAACACTGCCGGCTGCCTGTTCGCGTCCGCCACGTCAGCCCGAATCTGGGCCGCGCTGACTCGGACGGTTTCCCCGTAGAGCACGATGCCGCCGTCGTCAAACACGGATCCGTGCGGCTGGACCACCAGTTCGCTCGGTAAGCCGGCAATTTTCTCCAATCCGTCCACGTTCTGTGTGTACACGCGCCGGAGCTTGCTGGCCGAGTGCAGGTCGCGCAAAAACCGGTGGGCCGCCGGCAGCCTTTCTTGGCGGGCAATTTGCTCGACCGACTCCCTCAGTGCCGACTGGAAGCACGCGAGCGACTCGGGGTGCGTCTGCCTGCTGGAACTGTCAAACAAACGCTCTGCGCTGCACCCGTACCGATCGGCGAAGGTGGCGTCGTTGTAAGCGCCGGTTGCCGAGCGAAAGTCCTGGATGCCCGCCGGAGTGCTGACGCCCGCCCCAAACAGGCAGACGACCGAGCTGGGCCAGCAATTGGCAATCAGCTCGCAGACTCCGTCGAGCGTCACCGAGGGCAGCCGCTGGTACCGCTCCTTGCGGCGCGCAGCAGCCGCGGCCGCATTCTCCCTAAACTCTGTGCGAGTGTCCGCCACTCGCCCCATTTTCTGCACTGATTCAGCACAGATGTAGGTGTGGCGCTTAAAAGCGGGTGCGGTCATTTTTTTCCCTCCTGGGGCTTGGCTCGGCGCAAATTGCATTGGGCAGGCTAGCTCAGTCAGTCAAATGGACTCGAGTCCGGCTGCCGTGAGCACAGCGGCAAATTAAACGTGCCGCCGGCGACCGGTCGAATGCTTTAGAGAATGTCCACGAAAACTATTTACGTGACATACATTCAAGCCTGAACGTGCTGACTCGAAGAGCACAGACACCCGGCCGTCAGGTGGTGAGCGGCGGAAACGCTCTTAGGATTTTGGGACGGTCAAGGCTAAATGTACCGCATTTTCATTCTCTGCAACTGACGCGTCGGGATCGGACTGGTTTCCCTTGACTGTCGCTGACAATGGGACCCACTTTCTCTCCGTCATAGAGCTTGTCTTCCCCTTCATAATCCAAGTGGGCTTCGGGCAGGTGGAGAGTTCGCCCGTTGTCGAAGACATTCTCGACATAAATCTTCATGAATTCATCCCACTTTTCGGGAGGGACGTGGTAACATGCACGGGGATTCCCCATGCTTGTGTGCGTGAACCCCTCGCCCTTCCCGACCTTGAACGATTCCAAAGTGGTCATTGTATGTTTTTCCTTTGGATTTCAATATATTCAGATTTTAAATAAATTTTGCGTAAATCCCAAAGTATCATTCAATTTTCGACGGATCAATGACAATTTTCTTCGTCTTGTAATAACTTTTAGAACCCAGCACGATGACGCGAATGGAAACCCCCACTAAGAAATCAAAGACGATGGCGATGCCCAAATTCACAAAGTCAATATTGCCGTCCTTATCGAGAATGAAGTAGGGCCGCCAGACGAGGAGAACAATGAAGAGGATGAAAGATGCGAGGAGCACTTCGTTCACGAAATGCGAAATCTCAAAAAAGATGGCGAAAATATTCACCGAAATGCCAACGAACAAACTCGTTGTCCAGAAGAGAGGATACCTAAAGATGAAGACAGACCTCTCGAAGGAGGGATCGTCTCCATGGATTTCAACCATATTTATTATTCTCTTCTCTGTATTATTATTTTATTTTTTGCATGCTAAATCAGTAATGTCAGTTCCGCTTCCACTGACGTTCTTTGGCATACTAATCGTTCTTTCCTTATTGGCTTTCTTCTTCTTGTACGCGAAGGATAAGAAAAACCCGTTTCCGACTTCCTCTTTCCTCAACACGCCCTGCAAGAGGGGCACATTCATTTCGTGCAAGGGCTGGTTGGATGGCGCTATTGCTGACTTACCTTCGAAGGGCCAAATAAAACCGCCAACTGTGAATCAGAACCTCGTCAAAACGGCTGTTCGGATGTGTAAAGATGACGAAAGCGGCTACGAGCCCGTCTGTCAAGTGACTTACTGCGACCAAGGCACGTCGCCAACAAATATTCTCCCATCAAATCTTTCGCAGAAGGGCGGGATGAACAAAAACTGCGCCCTTCCCTTGGGGCCTTCGCTCGTTGGAGGTTACATGAAGGACGATGGGAGTTACAGCAGTGAAAATCCAGGGAATGACGATTATGTGAAGAGCTATCTCTACTCTTGCGGCATTGAAATACGCAACGACCAAACATGTGCTGCCGCGACGTATACTGACAATTTTGAAACCTTCTATAATGTCTACAAGCCATTTGCATGCGACGATTCATGCCAGTCCCAATCGCTCCAAATTCCAAAGGACGACAAAGTCTCTTGTTCGACCAAAAATTGGTGTTCCACGTATGGATACGGGTGCGGTTTGTGTGAGACCTCCAACACACCCTGGACCGATTTGAATACCTGTCCCCAACAAGACTGTCCCAAAACATATGGTCCAAAGATAAGGCAAAGTCTCTGCCCCCTTTCACCTTAGTTCAGTGATTTCTGTTTTTAGAGACAGCAGAGCCAATGCGCACATACATCGTCCACATCTACAAGGTGGTTACAAAGTGTAGGTCGTGAGCGTTTGCCCTCGTCTACTGATTTCGCGTTGTTGCAGACGTTAGAAGAAATAGGACGGACATGTGATTCTTATAAGCACGTAGACAATTGCAAAGAGGGCGCCTTGAATGATAACTGCCGTCGTGGTAGTCTGTCCGCTTGCATATACACCTTCCGCAGTGGGAGACAGGGTAATGAGCATGCCAGGAGAAAGGAGGAGAAAGAGAATTGTCGGAATGATTATGTTCATAAACAATGTATTTTGTGCCATTGTTAGTATAAAAATAAAAAGAAAAATATTATTGCATAGATGTGAATCATAATTTTTCACTGTTTTGTACCTAATTAAAGTACATTTTGCAATAGCCAAAGAGATTTAAATTTTTAGGGTTTTTTTGCCATTTACTACTTCTAACGCGCTGGACAAAAGCGAGCGAAAGAAAGGAAAAAACGATAGAAAGGAAAAAACCGAAACCGGTTGAACGTCAGGCGGCGCGGCGACCAACTCAGCCCTCAGAACTCGCTGTGAAGCGGGTTGATGACCAGGCCAATCGCCTCCGTCGTGCGCTGGATGCGGTCGATGCGCTCCTCGGACTTGCGCGACTTGCGATACTGGTGGACGAGGAGCGCGGCAACGACAACGAGGGCTACGACGCAGCCGACAATCGCTACGATGAAGACCGTGCTGGAGGAGCCGAGCGCACTCGAAGCACTGCTGCCGCCGGTCTGGGCCGAGGTCGCACCAGTCGCGGGCGTCACAGGGGTTCCTGCAGCGGTTACAGCCGGTCAATTGACTACGCTACGAAAAAGGGCGCAGAGAACAGCACAACGACAAACTCACCGGCAGCAGGCTTCGTAGTGTCACACGTGCACGCGGCGGACGTGTTGCACTTGACCTTAGTGCCGTCGAGACACGTGAGCTCGCACGCTGGCTCGGAGAAGATCGGCTGGGGCTCCCACCGGCCGTTGATACAGGCCACGCGAGTCGGAATGCGGAGGCACCCGTACGGGGCCTTTCCCTCGGACTCGCGGAACGTAAACGTCGGCGGAGGCGGCATCGCCTTGCAATCGCCCGTGCGGATCGTAAGCGGCTGCGGCGCACTGTTAACGAAGAGGTAGAAACGAGCGGCCCTCACGCGCATGGGGAGGCAGGCAACGGCCAGGTCCTGCGACTCGAACGTCGGCGTCGGGACGGAGACGTTGAACGTGTAAACCGTGCTGCCGTTAAGCGGGCTGTCCAGGCGCGTCGTGACTCGAGGGAGGGCATCGACACGGACTCTGCCTGCAAGAAGCGTCAGCTCACTTCCATCGAGGGGCTCGCGCTCGCCGTTGACGACGGCCTCCGAGAAGTACAACGACATGAGGCAGCTCGTGTTCGCGCCGATCGCGATGCACGAGTTGTGGAGAATCGGCGACAAGATGATGTCGGGGAAAAGACTCAGCTGAGCGACGGTCGACCCGTTGAACGTCAAGTTGCCGGCGTTGCTCACAACCCCGGCCCTAAGCCTCACAGTCAGTTGGTCGCCCGACGCGATGGCCTTCGCGAAAATGAGCGAGATGATGTACTCGCGACGGCTGCGTCCGAAGGAAACCATCCGCGCCGACTCGACAGTAAGCTCGCGGTCGTTGCTCTTGAGGCGGAAGTCGAAGTCGCTGCTGACGAGCATAACGGCATCCTGGGCGGCATCCAGCGAGACAATCCCGTCCGAGTTCTCGAACGCGAGTTGTGCCTTCCGCGAGACATCGCAGTTGAACGTGACCGTCGCAGTCACCTTGTTGAGCTCGGTCGGGACAAGAGAGGCCGAAAGAGACATGGTAATCTTGGTCGGCACCGTGGCGCTGTTGTCCGCCGTGTTCCCGAGAGGCGGCCGGTTGATCTGGAAGAGTGGCATGTTGATGCTCTCGTCCTTCTGCAAGTAAAGCTGAGCCTCGACGGAATACACCTTTGCACTGGCACCTGTGAAACAAATAAAGTTGCATCCAGTTAAAACATCGCTCAAAACCGACTGTTACACACTACCATTACCCACAGTCGTTCACGTTGGACTTCGTCACCCCAATCCGCCACGTGCGCTCGTGGTCGAACCACCTCTCCGCCTGCTGCGCATTAACAACCTCGATCCAAACCTCATCGGACACGCGCACGATCTCCCCAGGCTGCTTTGTAGGGCTGCGAAAAATGAACTTTGTGGGGAGAGTCCCGGGCTGCAGCGGCATCGTGCGTAGCTCGCCCGTGTTTGTGTCGTAAGAAAGGAACCCGTCCGTCGACGAAATGTAGAACGTGTCGACGGCAACCCTGATCTACAAGTCGGGGATGTGATGGAAAGGCAAGAAGGTATCAGATAATGTTATTATTGCATACTGATTAGATTGAAGTGCATGAGACTGAGCTCAAACAACATCTCACCGGAGACTCAACGGAGCCGAATATGCGAACAACGTTGGCGTACGGCGAGACAAACTTGAACTGCGCCATGATAGTCGCTGCAAGAGGGAAAAGAAAGCAATGGGAATTGCATGTAAGGTCGACCGGTGGCCGTGCACGCCAATGAAGAGCTCAAAAGTGCCGTCAAATAATGCACAGCACTCACGGTGAAAACGGATCTTCCTCATGCTCTTGATGCCCGGGTAAACGCTGAGCCACGGGTCGCTCGGCACACTCCTTCGAGTGCAGCTCCAGCCAACCGGAGTCGTAAGGCCACCGTACCCAAGCGCACCGCCGTTGTACGGGTCGTAAAGCAGATGAGCTTTGTCCTCGTCGAACGCGTAGGTGGGTCCAAACGAAGGGAAAAAGGTCCGCGAAAACAGAACGCAGTTCGCCTGCTGGTTGTTATAGATGAAAGTGTCGACGCCGTCGGCCCATGTCAGCGCCTCGCACGCATCTACCTGCAGGCACGCCGCCGTGCACCGGTCCGCCGAGTACTTCGTTGGGAACGGATCGTACAGCATGAACGTCCACGGGACATCGAGCGTGTGCTTGTCCACTTCGTCGCCTACGCCGCGTTTGTAGTCCTCCAGCTTCTTCGCCTGAGTGATGTAGAAGTTCTTGAAGTAGAATAAGAAGTAATTGAAGACCTTGTCCGAGACGCCGTCTTCCCGGAACGGTGAGCAGACCTTGCCGTCCGGAATAACGGCCATCGTTGGCTTGTCTGCAGGACACATTGCAGTCAGAATTTTCTCTGTGGGCAGAACACAACCTGCACGCAATTAGACTCACTCTCATCGGCATTAAACGGGGACGAGCACATCTTCCCTCCTCCCGAAGTACCACCCGCCGAAGAACTAGCAACAGGATCCAACTTCAAGTGCCGCGTTCCGTTCTCGTGCGTGAAGATGGCGAGGTCGTTGAAGCGTATGGCCGACGATGACGCCTCGAACTCTACTGAGCAATCCCCGCCCGCCGCAATGCACGCCCGGTCCATCGCCTCAAAAAGATAGTCGAGCTTGTCCTGCACTTCCGCGGCGTCCATGCCCAAGGCGACGAACTTCTCGACAGTGAGCAGCTTCTTCAGTGACCGCAACGCCCACTTGAGCGGCAGCGCGTTGTCCATAGCCGTCGCCGCGTGCGCAAGCAAGCCGCTGACGTCAGCGGGGTCCTGCACGTTGATCGTGGCCTTCGAGGGATCGCCGCCGAACACGGTACCTGAAACCTCAATCGACTCCTCCTGCTTCATCTCGCGCGCCTTCGTCTGCACGTTCGACATGAACGACGAGCTGCCACTGCCGCTGATGCCGCCGATGCCGCCCGACACTCCCGCAGACCCCGTGATGCCCATCTCCGTACTGCTCAACTTCTCGACAAACGTCGACGACATTGTCACGCGGATAATGACCTTGGCGCCGAGCGTAATCTCCGTGACGTAGTGAGTGCCAAAGGCAGAGACGAAAAGGTCGAAGCGATCACACAGCTTCGCGCACGCTTCGTAACGACGCGCTCCCCCCGAACGACAGCAAGCCGACATCGGGAGAGCCTTGAACGCCGCGACGAGCTCGTCCGACAGATCAGGATCCGAGTCCGTCAGGGAAACGACGTATGCGCCCGTCTGCGCAATCTGAACGGCATCAAAGGACTTGCGCTTCATCAGCGACTCCTTTGTCTCCTGGTACGTCGCGCCTGCCGTGAACCGACCGCTCGCGACCACTGCAATTGCAAAAAAAAAAGATGTAGTCAAAAGATGAAAACAAAAGATTTTCAAGAAAGATTGAGAAAGAGGACACAAGTAGAAAGATCACAACGGAAGAAAAAGAGAAGAATTACGTCAAAGGGATCGAAATTACTGACGAAAAGATCGAAATTAAAAAATGAATGGAGGAGAAAAAGTATGGCCCCAAAAAAAAAGAGAACAAAATAAACGTAACGAAGGAACAAGAACTAAATAAAGAAGAGAACAAAAATTGTAACGAAGGAACAAGAAAAGGATTCACAGACGTAAAGGCGAAAAAGATGGGCCGGTCGGAGATCAGAATAGAAGTAAAAAAATACAACAAAAAAGACAAAATAAAACGAAAAGAGGGGGG